>VZQC01000756.1:154382-197471 GCA_009823505.1 Rhizomys pruinosus | reverse complement strand
TATATATATATATATATATATGATTTGTTCCTCTATTTGTTCCCTGCATAGAAAATATACCTAGCTACTCTTGTCTTCACAGGCACTAGTCAAGGATTTTGTTCTCTCTGTAACTATACTTTTTGGGGTCTTTCAGGTAGATCCACTGAGCAGGGGTATCCCAGTCACCACCTTCTATGCCTCCTTTCAGCATGGAAGAAGTTAGAGCGATTCTCTCTTGGCAATTGGGGTAACCTCCTCAAAGGGTAATGTGATGAAAGTAGGAGCTAAAAATTGTCTAGGCAATTTAGGGCCAAGACCCCCCCCAAAAAAAGAGCCAGTTTCTTTCTCAGCTGAGAGCTGAGGACTTCCTGGATCTGCCAGTTGACTTCTGGTTGCTCTGACTCATGGCTCATACATCCTTAACTCACTTGTCAGATTTATTGACCAGTAGGTGAATTCCATTAAAATCATGGTGCTATATTACAGGGCTATAGTCATAAAGACAGCCTGGTATTGGCACAAAACAGATCCATTGAACAATGGAACAAAATTGTAGATCCAAACTTGAGCTGCACAGGAAATAAGGACAAGAGCTGACAAGTGGGACCTCATCAAACTCAAAAGATTTTGTACAGTTAAAGAAATAATCAGGGGAGATAGGAGATCTCCCAAGACCACCTGTAGTGCAGGCATCTGAAGGAGGCAAGCAAAGCGAGCCTTCAACACAGTGAAGAGGCATTTGGGACTCACATTGAAATACAGGCAAGGAGAAGCCCATATGCTAGGCACACGAAGAAGAGGCAATATGGAAAAGGTGATGGTTTTCCAGACAGGGTCTCCCTGTAGTCCCAACTGGCCTGGAACTCTCTCCGTAGACCAGGCTGGCCTTGAACTCACAAAGATCCACCTGCCTCTGCCTCCCAAGTGCTAGGATTAAAGGCGTGTGCCACCACACTTGGCTAACATCTTTATCAAAGGAACAATTGACCATGAAGACTTCACAGTCAGGAATATATATGTACCAAACTCTGGTGCACCAAATAAAGACAATTCTTCAGGACCTCAAAGCACAGATTAACTGCAGCACACTAATAGTAGGGGACTTCAGTACCCCACTAAGTCCTTTGGACAGATCAACAGGTCAAAGAATAAACAGACATCTGAACTGAATGACCAAATGGACCTCACAGACATCTACCGAAAAGTACACCCAAATACCAGAGAATACACTTTCTACTCAGCACCCCACAGAACATTCTCCAAAGTAGACCACATACTGGGACACAGAAAAAAAATCAACAAGTACAAAAAGATTGAAATAATTTTGTGCATTCTATCAGACCACAGTGCAATAAAGCTCAATATCAACACCAGGATAAGCCCTACAACCTACAAGAACACATGGAGACTAAACAACACTCTCCTGAATAATGAATGGGTCAAGGAAGAAATAAAGAAAGAAATAAAAGCATTCCTGGAAGTGAATGATAATGATAATACAACACAACAAAACCTATGGGACATTTTAAAAGCACTCCTAAGAGGGAAGTTTATAGCCCTGAGTGTGTACATCAAAAAAACAGAAAGAGCACAAGTGAACAATCTAACACTGCAGCTAAAAACACTTGAGAGACAACAACAAATGAACCCTAAACCCAACAGACAGGAGGAAATAACAAAAATCAGAGCATAAACCAATGAAATAGAAACAAAGAAAACAATACAAAAAAAATCAGTGAATCCAAAAGTTGGTTCTTTGAGAGAATAAACAAGATAGACAGACTCTAGCCAAGTTAACCAAAAGAAAGAAGGAACAACTACAAATCAATACAACCCATGATGAAAGGGGAAATATCACAACAGACAATGAAAAAATCCAGAAAATCATATGGGAATACTTCAAAAACCTCTACTCTACTAAGTTTGAAAACCTAGAAGAAATGGATGAATATCAGAAATCCTGGGAATCAGCAAAGCTCAACCAAGAAGAGATTGACAGCTTAAACAGACCCATGGCTTCATGGCAGAATTCTATAAAATATTTCAAAAAGACTTACCACCATTTTTACTCAAATTGTTTAGAAGGATACAAACAGAGGGGATTATCCCACATTCCTTCTATGAAGCCAGCATCACTCTAATACCAAAACCAGGCAAAGATACAACCAAAAAGGAGAACTATAGACCCATCTCATTAATGAACACAGATGCAAAAATTCTAAACAAAATACTTACTAAACACATACAGATCCACATCAAGAAGATCATCCATCATGACCAAGTTGGATTCATACCAGAAATGCAGGGATGGTTCAACATACGAAAATCAATAAATATCATCAAACATATAAATGGACTGAAAGACAAAAACTACACCATCCTCTCAATTGATGCAGAAAAAGCCTTTGACAAAATCCAGCATCCCTTCATGCTTAAAGTCCTAGAGGGAATTGGATTGGAAGGATCATTCCTCAATGTAATCAAAGCCATATACAGGAAAACCCACAGCCAATATCATCCTAAATGGGGAAACACAGAGAAAAGAGGCATTCCTTTAAAGGTAGGAACTGCACGAGTTTACATTCCACCAGCATGGATGATGTTCCCTCTTTCCCCACAAACCTCTCCAAGCACTTGGTATCATTTTTGTTTTTCTTAGCCTGGTGTCTAGATGATGATTTTTATTGAGATGATATCTTATAAATGCTTTGTGATTTTGGCATTTCCTCTTAATGATAAAGTGACGATTGGACACTTACTTAGGTGTTACTCAGCCATCTCTAATCCTCACTTGGGCAAGTCTCTTGTTCAGCTCTTTGCTCCAATCTTATTGAAGTTGGGTCATTTGTTTTTCTTCTTCTTTTTGTTTTTTGGTGTTTTTTTTCTTTTTTGATACGTATGCTTTGTCAGATGTTTCTGTGGTGAAGGTTCCTCCCACTCTGTGGGTATTTCTCTGCACTTCCTTGATTGTCTTTTGATGTACAGAAGCTTTTTGAGTTTAAATTTTTTTTATTAATTTTTATTATATTATTTCTGTATGTGTATGAACGTACTGTCTACATGCAAGTCTGTACCACCCGTGTTCACTGCAATGCGGGAGGTTCAGAAAGAGGGTCGCGGATTCCCTGCGAACTTAGTCTTTGAGTCAGAGGTTCTCCTGGGCCGCTCCATTGGGTGTCCAGGACAGGTTCTGGCCGTACACTCATCTGATGGATAGCATGGACAGAGTATCGAACCCAGGTCCTCTGTTAAGAGAGTCGAGCGCTCTTATAACCACGTAGGCATCTCTCCCTCCTGAAGAAGCTTTTTGAGTTTAATGAGGTCCCATTATTGTCAATTTTCGACCTAATCCTTGGGCAGCTTGTGCTCTGCTTCGGCAGCACAATACTAAAATTGGAACGATACAGAGAAGATTAGCATGGCCCCTGCCAAGGATGGCATGCAAATTCGTGAAGCGTGCCATTACTTTTTTAAAAAGAAAAAAAAAAGATTCTTGGGCAATAGCTGCTGCTGATTTAGGAAGTTTTTTTTTTCCTACACTATGTCTTGTAGTCTGGCTGACCACTTCTTTTCTACCGGCCTTCAGAGTTTGGGGTTTATGTTGAGGTTCTTTGATCCACTGGAGTTTGACTTTTGCACAGGACTAGAGGTTAGGGGTTTAATTTCATTTCTTCTGCAAGTGGTGACTCAGTTTTGCCAGCACCACTTGCTTGAAGAGACGCTGTCTTTCTCCATTGTGGCTTCTTGGCCCCCTTGCTCAAATATAAGATGGCTGAAAATTGTAGTGATGGTTTTTTTTGTATGAAATTAGGTTGCAATGTACTTAGTTTTTTTTAGAATATATATTTAAGACTGGCATGTTTGGCACATGCCTTTAACTAGCACTTTGGGAGGCAGAGCAGGTGGAGCTTTGTGAAATTCAAGGCCAGCCTGGTTACAAAGTGAGTTCCAGGGACAGCTGGGACTAAGGAGACCCTGTTCGTTTTAATAAACCCAAAAAAGAAATATATATTTAGAATTACAATATCTCATCCTCCTCCTCTTTGTTGATTTTCTTCCTCTTTACTTTAAAAATATTTTTATTACTTGAATATTTCATTATTATATATGTGTTGCAGTTGTTATCGCCTGCATGTAAGGTAGATTCACTCATGTTGTACATACCCACTGAGTCAGAAAAGGCATTCAGATCCCCTGAACTGAAGAATTATAGATGGTTGTTTAGCTGCCATGGGGTGCTGCTGGGAAATTGAATCTAGGTCTTCCTGCAAGAGAACAGTTGTTGCCTCTATTTGCCAGTCCAAGCCATCTCTCAGCACTCTTATTTATGATTTTTATTTTATGTGTATTGATGCATATGGCTGCATGTTATGTGTATGTCTGTACCTGTGGTCAGTGACAATGCCCACAGAGGGCATTATTTATTTTTATTTTATTTATTTTATGTTGGTCTTTTGAGACATGGGATCTACCCTGTAAGCCCCAGCTGTCTGCGCAGAACGCACCTTTGTAGGACCAGGTCTGGCCTTTGAACTCATCAAATGAATCCACTGCCTCTCATGCCTCCCCGAAAGTTCGACTTAAGGATATTCAAAGGTGTCTGCGCCACCTGCATCCCGGCACAAGTGGTATAGCACATACAAGGACCCATGAGGCGGCACATCTCTGATACCACACGATTCAGGCCATCCTTGTTTATGTAGTGAGTCTCAGGCCAACGCTTGGTCCTGAAATGGGACGACCTATTCAAAAAAACAACAAACAAACAAAACAATCCAATCTGCTAGTNCACCCGTGTCATGCAATGCTGCGGAGGTCAGAAGAGGGTGTCGGATTCCCCTGGAACTGGAGTTCTCCTGGAATTGGAGTTTCAGACGGTTCTCGGCCGCCATGTGGGTGCTGGGGATCGAACCCAGGTCCTCTGTAAGAGTAGTCGGCGCTCTTAACCACTAGGCCATCTCTCCAGCCCTGAAGAAGCTTTTGAGTTTAATGAGGTCCCATTTGTCAATTGTCGACCTTAATTCTTGGGCAGCTTGTGCTTGCTTCGGCAGCACATATACTAAAATTGGAACGATACAGAGAAGATTAGCATGGCCCCTGCGCAAGGATGACATGCAAATTCGTGAAGCGTGCCATACTTTTTTAAAAAGAAAAAAAAAAATTCTTGGGCAGCTGATGTCTGATTTAGGAAGACTTTTCCTACACCTATGTCTTGTAGTCTGCTGCCAACTTTTTCTTCTACCGCCTTCAGAGTTTGGGGTTTCATGTTGAGGTCTTTGATCCACCTGGAGTTGACTTTTGTACAGGACTAGAGGTAGGGGTTTAATTTCATTCTTCTGCAAGTGGTGATCCAGTTTTGCCAACACCACTTGCTGAAGACGCTGTCTTTTCTCCATTGTGGCTTCTTGGCCCCCTTGTCAAATATAAGATGGCTGAAATTGTAGTAGTGGTTTTTTTGTATGAAATTAGGTGCAATGGTACTTAGTTTTTAGAATATATATTTAAGCTGGGCATGGTGGCACATGCCTTTAATCCTAGCACTTGGGAGGCAGAGGCAGGTGGAGCTTTGTGAATTCAAGGCCAGCCTGGTTTACAAAGTGAGTTCCAGGACAGCTGGGCTAAGGGAGACCCTGTCTCGAAAAGACCCCCCAAAAAAGAATATATATTTAGAATTACAATATCTCATCCTCCTCCTCTTTGTGATTTTCTTCCTCCTTTTTTACTTTAAAAATATTTTATTACTTTAATATTTCATTTATTATTTTATGTGTTGCAGTGTATCGCCTGCATGTAGGTAGATTCACTCATGTTGTACATACCCACTGAGTCAGAAGAAGGCTTCAGATTCCCCTGGAACTGAAGTTATAGATGGTTGTTAGCTGCCATGTGGGTGCTGGGAATTGAATCTAGGTCTTCTGCAAGAGCAGTTGGTGCTCTTAACTGCTAAGCCATCTCTCCAGCCTCTTATTTATGATTTTTATTTCATGTGTATGAGCATATTGGCTGCATGTATGTGAGTGTACCTGTGTCATGCAATGCCCACAGAGGGCATTATTTTATTTTATTTTATTTATTTTTTATTTTTTTGGTCTTTTTGAGACAGGGTCTCCCTGTAGCCCCAGCTGTCCTGGAACTCACCTTGTAGACCAGGCTGGCCTTGAACTCACAAAGATCCACCTGTCTCTGCCTCCCAAGTGCTAGGATTAAAGGTGTGCGCCACCACGCCCGGCAAGCACTCAGAGGCAGAGGCAGGCAGATCTCTGTGAGTTCAAGGCCAGCCTGGTCTATGTAGTGAGCTCCAGGCCAGCTGGGACTATAGGGAGACCCTGTCTCAAAAAGACAAAAACAAACAAAAAATCCAATCTGCTAGTCTGTATTAAGGACTCAAAACCATTTATTATTATTATTATTATTATTATTATTATTATTATTATTTGTATTTTTGAGACAGGGTCTCCCTTTATTCCCAGCTGGCCTGGAGCTTGCTCTGTAGACCAGGCTGGCCTTGAACTCACAGAGATCTGCCTGTCTCTGCCTCCCAAGTGCTGGGATTAAAGGCATGCACCGCCACACCCAGCTCTGAGACCATTATTATTCAAAGTCATTAATGAAAAGTGTCTATTAATTCCTGTTATTTTGTTAATTTTTATGCTTGATGGTTTTATATTCTTTAGTTGTTTAAATAGTCTTTCTTTTTGAGGCAGGGTCTCCCTGCAGCCCCAGTTGTCTTGGAACTCACTATGTAGAGAGCAGTCTGGTTTTGAACTCATAGAGTTCCACCTGCCTCTGCCTCTTTAGTGCTGGGATTAAAGGTGTGCACCACCAAGCCTGGCTGTTTAAATACTTATTTATTTATTTAATTATTTTTTTAAAATTTTATTTGTTTTTGTATGTGTATGAATGTATTGTCTGCCTGTAGCTTTGTGTACCCGTGTAGTGAAATGCTGTGGAGGTCAAAAGAGGGTGTCGTATTCCCCTGGAGCTGAAGTTAAAGATGGTTCTCAGCTGCCATGTGGGTGCTGGGGATCAAACCCAGGCCCTCTGCAAGAGCAGTCGGGGCTCTTAACCACTAGGCCATCTCTCCAGCCCCAATATTCTTAAAATAATTTTTTTTTATTTATTATTTTTTATGTGTATGAGTATTCTATCTGCATGTAGGTTGGTGCACCCATGTTGTGCAGTGACACAGAGGTCAGAAGAGGGTGTCAGATTCCCCTGGAACTGGAGTTAAAGACCGTTCTTAGCCACCATATGGGTGCTGGGAATTGAACCTGGGTCCTCTGCAAGAGCAGTTGGTGCTGTCTTAACCGACTGAGCCATATTTCCTTCTCCGCCCTTTAAATTACTCACTTTTTTTTTTTTTTTTGTCTTTTCAAGACAGGGTTTCCCTGTAGCTCCAGTTGTCCTGTAACTCACTTTGTAGACCAGGCTGGCCTTGAACTCACAAAGATCCCCTGCCTCTGCCTCCCGAGTGCTAGGACTAAAGGTGCGAGCCTCCATGCCTGGCTAAATACTCTTTTTTTTTTTATTAATTTTTTTTATTATTTATTTATTTTTATGTGTATGAATGTACTGTCTGCATGTAGGTTTGTGCACCCAGGTCATGCAATGCCGCGGAGGTCAGAAGAGAGTGTCGGATTCCCCTGGAACTATAGTTCTCCTGGAATTGGAGTTACAGATGGTTCTCAGCCACCATGTGGGTGCTGGGGATCGAACCCGGGCCCTCTGCAAGAGTAGTCGGTGCTCTTAACTGCTAGGCCATCTCTCCAGCCCCCTAAATACTCTTATAATAATGTTTATTCTTTCCTTTAGTTTCATGGATGTCTTTATCTTTATCTTCAGGATGAAGCATTTTCCAGCCATTTTCTGTATTGTTGGTTTAGTGGCCATGAGTTCCTTTAGTAGATTGGTGAAACTGGGATTATTAAAGCCATGAAAGGTTATATTTAATTTTTCCTGTTTTTGGTATTTTTGAGGCAGGGTCTCCCTTTTAGTACCAGCTGTCCTGGAGCTCGCTCTGTAGACCAGGCTGGCCCTGAACTCACAGAGATCCGCCTACCCTCTACCTCCCGAGTGCTGGGATTAAAGGTGCGTACCACCACGCCTGGCTGAAAGGTTATATTTAAGCAGTAAGAGAGAAGGGGATTAAGTGAAAGGGAAGACAGGGTAGGAATGAAGGAAGGTATCTGTGTGTATGAAGGTAGAATACCATAGTGTACACAAATATACAGAACTGTACATAGTGTGCAGAAACATACAGAAGGATCATAAAAGCTAGTGCAGAAATACAATAACTAAAGCATGACCACTAAAATATTATGCAATTGTGAAAATAAGAAGCAAAAAAGCTCTTTGGTCTCAGTTGCAGAACCAAGATGACACAAGAACATAATCATTTGGAAAGTATCACAAGATACACACAGCTTAGCTGCTGTGAAGCTAAGGCTTGCCACCTTCAGAAATCAACTTGTGGCAAATGTGGTTACACAGCTGAATCAGTTACTTTTCTGTTGCTGTGTTAAAATTCCTTGACGGAAGCAACATATGAAATAAATGTTTATTTTCCTGGCTGGAGAGATGGCTCAGAGGTTAAGAGTACTGACTGCTGTTGCAGAGGACCCAGGTTCAGTTTCCCAGCACCCATATGGTGGCTAATAACTGTCTATAGCTCAGAGTTCCAGGCTATCTGATGCTTTCTTCCGACCTCCAGGAGAACTTACACACAATACCCTCATCTACATAGAATAAAAGGGATGGCTCCTGGTAACAGAAGGAGAGTCTATGACGGCCGGGAGGCATGGCAGCAAAAGCAGGCCTAGTGGGAGGAGCAGGACACTCACAGCTCACATCTTCAACCACAAACACGAAGGACGAGCAAACTGGAAGTGGGGCCAGGCTATGCGCTCTTAAAGCCCACCCCCATGACACACTTCCTCCAGAAAGGCCATGACCTCCCCAAACAGCATCACTTGGGGACCAAGTGTTCCAATACTTGGTTCCTATGGGGGACATTTCTTACTCAGACCACATTGGCCTCTTCCAGAGGACCTGGGTTCAATTCCCAGAACCCACATAGCGGCTAAGAACCATTTTTAACTCCAGTTTCAGGGGAATCAGACGCCCTCTTCTGACCTCCATAGCATTGCACGACATGGATGCACCAACCTACATGCAGACAGTATACTCATACACAAAAAATAATAAAAAAAAAGAACACCTTAACCCAAAAGAGTAGCTGTTGGATCATCCAGTTTAACATGAGGATTTCAATGATCAGTCATAAAATAAATGTTCTGGTTTTAAAAAACTGAAAAAGCCAAGGAGGAGAATTCAAACATGACATCTTTCAGCCTAATAAAGAAAAAAACTCATAAGCTGAAGATGCTAAAGCCTGATATATGTGGCATGCATATGTGCATATTTTGGAGTGATGCATATTGAAGGAATAACAACAACAACAACAACAACCACAGAAAAGGCTGCATCAAAGAACTGACTGAAAAGGTGAACTTCTGCTCGAAACAGTAAACTTTTGCATCGAGAATTTTGAGAGAGACTGAGAAAAAGATGAAAAACATGTTTGGCAGAGTGCATGAGCTCTGGTGGGGTAGGGGGGCAGGGAAGGGGGCACACAGGTTTAGATTTGATTTGTAATGTAATTTTGTATGAAATGCACAGAGCTTCAATAAAACATTGGCTTAAAAAAACTGAAAAAAGTAAACAACAGAAAACAAAAATAAAATAACTCCAACAAAAAAGATGAAATAAAAATACAATAGATTAAAAAATATCATATCTGTCAATACTTTCCTTGGTGGCATGGGCTTTGAATTCCCTCCTTTTCTGTGATATTTCATGGAACAAACTGCAATTGTGGTGTTTGAATGAGAAATGCCACCTATAAGTTCATGTGCTTGAAACTGGGTCCCTGGCTGGTGGTGCTGTTTAGGAAGGTTATGGAGTCTTTAGGAGACAAAACCTTGCTGGAGGAAGTGGCTCACTGGGAGAAGGCCTAGCGGTTTGCATCCAGTTCCACTTCCCATTCTTTCTCTGCTTCCTGACTGCCAGGCAGGCCTTAGGCTCCTGCTGCATCCCTTCCTTACCACATTCCCTCTGGAATTGTTAACCAAGATAAAACCTTTCTCCTTTAAATTGCTTTTCCTCATGGTGTTTTTATCACAGCAACAGAGAAGTAACCAATACACCACATCTCCGTTTTCATTTCTTTACCAAGGCAACTTACAGAAGGAAGAGCTTATTTGGACTTATGGTTTCAGAGAGATAAGAGTCCACCAGGCAGGAGGTCTGGTGACAGAGGCAGCTGAAACAGAAAACTGAGTGCTTACATCATCAACCAAATACAGTCACAAGACAGGACTGGAAGTGGGGCAAGGCTAAGAACTCTCAGAGCTCAGAGCCCGCCCAGAGTGACAAGATCCTTCCAACTAGGCTATATGTTTTTCTCCTAATCCTAGAAATAAAAGCTTTCACCTTTAAACACGATTTAAAAAAATACTTTAGGAGCCAGGTGTGCTGGCACATGCCTTTAATTCTAGCACTTGGGAGGCAGAGGCAGGCGGATCTTTGTGAGTTCAAGGCCAGCCTGGTCTACAGAGTGAGTTCCAGGACAGCTGGGGCTATAGGGAGACCCTGTCTTGAAAAGACCAAAAACAAAACAAAACAAAACAAAAAAACTTTAGGGTGATGGAATACTTTTCTACAAGTGTCTTGATAACTTTTATTAGAAATAAAAGAAAATTCAGGGCTGGAGAGATGGCCTAATGGTTAAGAGCACCGACTGCTCTTGCAGAGGACTCGGGTTCGATTCCCACCACCCACATGGTGGCTGAGAACCATCTTTAACTCCAGTTCCAGGGGAATCTGACATCGTCTTCTGCCCTCCGTGGCATTGCATGACATGGTTGCACAAACCTACACATAAAAAAAAAAAAGAAATAAAAGAAAATTCAATAACCCAACAGATGAGTCTACAATGGTTTAGGAATGGCTTTTATGTATTCTCCAAGGATCTATCTACGTGTTGGGAGCCTGATCCCTAGTGTGGTGGTTCTGAATAGTATGGCATAGTGATAGGTACTTTGGCCACTGGGGAGCAGCTCTCAAAGAGAGGAAGGTGGCACTTGTGTTATCTTTGAGTTCTATATAAAAGTGTATACAATTCAATCTGTGTCTCTGATCTTGTTTAAGATGTAATCTCTCCATGAAATCTTTAAAAATCTTTAAAAATCATAAGCTGAAGATGCTAAAACTTATGATATATGTGGCATGCATATATGCATAGTTTGGAGTGATGCAAATTGGAGAGAATAACAGCAGAAGGACTGGGTCAAAGAACTAACTGAAGCAGTGAGTCTCTGCTTGAAAGAGTAAACTTCTGTATTGAAAATTTTTTAAGAGACTGAGAAAAAGATGAAAGACATGATTGGCAGAACGTGTGAGCTCTGGTGGGGTGGGGGGTGCAAGGAAGGAGGCATGGGTCTAGATTTGATTGGAAATTTTGTATGAAATGCACAAAGCTTCAATAAAAATTGGCTTTGAGCTGGGCGTGGTGGCGCACGCCTTTGATCCTAGCACTTGGGAGGCAGAGGCAGGCGGATCTTTGTGAATTCAAGGCCAGCTTGGTCTAGAGTGAGTTCCTGCCAGCTGGGGCTACATGGAGACCCTGTCTTGAAAAAGACCAAAAAGTAAATAAATAAAAATAAAAAAACTGGTTTTGAAAAAAAATAAAAAATTTGTGATAACAGCCTATATGAAAAAAAGAAGGGGGGGCTGGAGAGATGGCTCAGTGGTTGAGTGCCGACTGCTCTTGGAGAGGACCCGGGTTCGATTCCCAGCACTCACACGGTGGCTACGGTCTTTAACTCCAGTTCCAGGGAAATCTGACGCCCTCTTCTGATCTCTGAGGCATTGCACAACACGGGTGCACCAACCTACTTGCAGACAGTACACTCATACACATAAAAAATAATAAATAGGTGGGCGTGGTGCCACATGCCTTTAATCCTAGCACTTGGGAGTCAGAGGCAGGTGGATCTCTGTGAGTTCAAGGCCCGCCTGGTCTACATAGTGACTTCCAGGACAGCTGGGACTAAAGGGAGACCATGCCTCAAGAACAACAACAAAAAAAGATGTAATCTCTTCGCATGGTGGTGCACACTTTTAGTTCAGCAATCAGGAGGCAGAGGCAGGCCAATCTCTGAGTTCAAGGCCAGCCTGGTCTACATAGTGAGTTCCAGGTCAGCTGGGACTAAAGGGAGACCCTGTCTCAAAAAAAGAGACAAAAAAAAAAAAAAAAAAAAAAAAAAAAAAAAAACAAAAAAAAAAAAATCTCTCCAGAACTTGGAAGGCAGATCTCTGAAGTAGAGGTCAGCATGGTCTACATTCAGGCTACCTGGGGCCACAAGGAGACCGTCTCAGAAAACAAAAACAAAAAAACAGTAGAGGTCAAAGATGAGGCTGTCTGATCTTCATCTTTCAGTCTTGGAAGCTGAAGTTTGGAAACTTGATTATAAAATCAATCTACCTCAGGTTTTCATTATAGTAATGCAAACTGTTTTTTTTTTCTGTGGTGCTGGGGATGAGACTCAGGGTTTTGCACATGCTAGGAGAATGCTCTACAATTGATCTCTACCTTCCACAACAAAATTAGTATAAAATGATAATTGGTACTAGAAGTGGAACTGTTGGTAATAGATCTTTGGAAATGCACTACAGAGGTTGGAAGAGTTTGGAGGAGGCTAGAAAGACCAATGCAAGACAGTATTGTAGACTCATAGGGAAAGAGACTAGGTAACTAGTCTCAGAGGAAAGCAAGAACACAATCAACAGATGCAGAAAAATCTGACTTTTATGCCAAAAGTCACACACCACTAAAAACTAGACCTAGTTGCCGGGTGTGGTGGCGCACGCCTTTAATCCTAGCACTTGGGAGGCAGAGGCAGGCGGATCTTTGTGAGTTCAAGGCCAGCCTGGTCTACAGAGTGAGTTCCAGGACAGCTGGGGCTACAGGGAGACCCTGTCTCAAAAAGACCAAAAAAAAAAAAAAACAAACAAACAAACAAACAAAAAAAAACTAGACCTAGTACAGAACAAGATCTCATGTTCATGGATTGGAAGATTTAATGCCATGAAGATGCCAGCAAGCTCCAAATAGGTCTGTAGACTTTTTTTGTCTTTTTGAGACAGGGTCTCTCTTTAGTCTCAGCTGGCCTGGAACTTGCTATGTAGATCAAGCTGGCCTTGAATTCACAGAGATCTACCTGCCTCTGCCTCCCAAGTGCTGGGATTAAAGGTGAGCGTCACTGTGCCTGGCCAAATTTACATTTTTTTTTTTCATGTGTATGAATGTACTGTCTGCATGTAGGTTGGTGCACCCGTGTCGTGCAATGCTGTGGAGGTCAGAAGAGGGTGTCGGACTCGTCTGGAACTGGAGTTAAAAAATAGTTCTTAGCTGCCATGTGGGTGCTAGGAATCGAACCCGGGTCCTCTCCAAGAGCAGTCGGCGCTCCTAGCCCGAGCCATCTCTCCAGCCCCAGGTCTGTAGACTTAACAGTCATTATGTAGATTCCACTGACCAGAGAACATTCAAAAGAAATGTAAGGGATCTAGGGTAGACAAAATAATCGTGGAACAGATGAATAAAATTATGCTGATTTCAAAGCATCTTACAAGTCTATGGGCATCCCACCATACATGCTCGATCCCGTCAGACTTTGGAACTATAGTAATCAAGATGGTGTGGTGGTGGTATAAGGACAGACAAGCAAAGGAAAGGGAGAGAGAGCTCAGGGGTAGAAGGGAAAAAACTCATAGTCCATAATTAGTGGATTTAAAACACTGAATGGAGAAAAAGGTTCAAGAAATTATCCTGGGATATCTTGTTAATTTTCATGAAATAAAGTGTATTCAGACCCCTATTTCACATGTGCATTATAAAGACTAAAATTTCATGTGCTGCTATGATACTTTTAAACCTCACAGGAATTTTTCAGTGAGTCTCCTGAAGTCACCAGACATAGCCCCACCTAGATAATTCCCTTATCATACAGTCCATCTGCAGCTTATCTGGTCCTTAGGCAGATAAGTCACTTTCCTGTCAGCCACAGGATTATTCAGACTGATCCTATCCTGTGGGATCTAGGGCTCAGTGCTCTACAGCTACTACCAAACAACTCCTGCAGCCCTGCTTACCAGCCCTGCTTATTAATTTCATTTGCATCACGATGGAAGAGTAGGATTTGTGTGATTTCTATTTCCAAAAGAGAAGCATACACCAGGGATGGTGGTACGTATCAGTAATTCCAGCACTCAGGAGACAAAGGCAGGTGGGGCTCATGGATTCAAGGCAAGTCTGGGCTACGTGAGAGACCCTGTCCCAAGAAGCTAAAAACAAACAAACACCAAACAAAAAAAGATAAGCATTTTTTAAAAACTATATTTATTGATTCAAGAATTTAATTCAATGTATTTTGATCATATTCAGAGTCCCTGCTCCCTTTCCAAGTTATTGTGTGTTTTTTCCCCAACAAAGTATACACCCTATTTTGGTGACTGTATTGTAGAAGCTGAAGCTGTATCCTAGTGTGGTTGGATAAGAGCTTTAATAAGTGATTATAAATATCAGTCTGTCAAGGCAAGCCTGGTCTACAGAATGAGTTCCAGGATAGCTGGGGCTACAGGGAGACCCTGTCTCGAAAAAGCACACACACACACAAAAAAAAGAAAATCAGTCTGATCCAGTTGGCTAATGTTCAGTTCAAATATGTCCTTACTATTCTTATAAAAACAATGTGGAGCTGGGTGTGGTGGCACATGCCTTTAATCCTAGCACTTGGGAGGCAGAGGCAGGTGGATCTCTGTGAGTTCAAAGCTAGCTTGGTTTACATAGAGAGTTCCTGGACAGCTGGGGCTGTAGGGAGACCCTGTCTCAAAGAGACAAAATATAAAAAACCAAACCGAAACAACAATGTGGAAAAGCTGAATGGTGTAAATAATTTTACCTGAGATATAACTGGCTAGCTAAAAAAGCCAAATAACAATAGTACATGTCAACAGTTGGCCCTAAGTAACATTGGCCTCAAGCACTGATACTGGTTGGCTGGCAGTTTGCTTTTTAGAACTTCCTAGGCACATAAAAACTTAAAATACTTCTAGAATAGTCAAATTTAAACAACTTTTTTTTTTTTTGGTCTTTTCGAGACAGGGTCTCCCTGTAGTCCCAGCTGTCCTGGAACTCACTCTGTAGACCAGGCTGGCCTTGAACTCACAAAGATCCACCTGCCTCTGCCTCCCAAGTGCTAGGATTAAAGGCGTGCGCCACCACGCCCGGCTTAACAACTTTTACAGAGAAAGAAAACATCGCTTTAAAAAAACTCATAAAAATATAAATAAATAAAAAGCTCGTGACCAAATTATGGCATCATCAAAAGAATACAAGTCATAAGAGCATGGAGTTGTGTGCGGGGAGGGTGGTGCACACCTGTAGGCTTGGTGCTGGAGAGGCTGAGGCCAGAGAATCATGAGTTTAATGCCAGCCTGGACTACACAGGGAGACCCAATAAGTAAGCCAGCAAACAATAAAACAAAAGCATTAACATTTTTAATGGTGTTATCATCATCACTAAATAAAAATATTTACATTTAATATTTACAAGTGTCAATACTTTACAGTAAGAAATGAGTAAACATATACCTTGCAATGATATATACAATCTTACACACATAACTCTATACACTCTTTCATTACTTCCAGAGAAAATACCTACAACCTATTTCTCTAGACTGAGAAGAGTAGTTTACAGCTGCAAATGGTGAGATGAGGCGCATGTGGAGATAGTCTTGAAGGTGCTTGTTATTAAAGACATTTAACTCTGTTCCATGCCAGCCATGAGTGATAGTGCTAGAGATTCCACTGTGGGAAGAAAAGGATAAGGTTAAAACATAGGTTTAAATGTTTGAATAAGGCTGTAGACAATTCAAAAATTAAAAACAAAGTACTCTATTTTTAATGAAAATGCCAATATTCTGAATATATAACAAAGAAGACTGCCTTCACTTGTTAAATATAAAAAGTTGATATGGCATTTCTATTTCAAACAGTTTTAATTTTGAAAATAAGACAATGGCCTTTCACTGAACATTTGTTCTGTACAGCACAGATCTGGAGCTCAGAACACAGTGCTCCGCTCTAAGCCATGGCTGGCATCTGCTTGCACAGCCCTGACCCAGCCCCGACATGGACAAAGCACCAATGCTGCCTCTTGTACAGGACAGAGCAGGACTTCTCCACTACCTGGCTACTCTTTACTAAGTATATTACAATCAGAGTGAGGACAAATGGCGATTAACATTATTTATACATTCTTTACCAAAAACAAAAACAAAAAACCCCAGAGATAGTTTTGTTCCCACAAATAACTCTTTCTTATGTTCACTCACTAAACCTTTCTAACTACTCAAACCCTGTGCTCTGAATCGCAAGATCCACGTTTCTTTGTAATGAGAGGTAGCCTTAGAAGTCATGAAACTGCTAAAGTTTCCTTTTAGAAAGGAATCATAAAGGTTACAGATGATAGTGAAGAGTAACAGATGTACTCTGCAAGCTGCTGCCAATCTACCAGAAAACAAGACATCTAATACTTACCCACCCTACTGAGATTTTGAAAAACCAATTCAAAACATGGGTAAGAGCCTTTCCCTTTCGAGCTTTGAAATTCGAAAAATTAAAATTCTTCATGTGCTCAGTAACAAAAATGCTGACTGGTGGCTGTGCAACATGACATACTCACAGTGTGGAAAAGATCCTCTGCAGACAGCTTTATTTAAAATGGTAACCAGAAACATGTGGCAGTTTTTAAAATCAGATTCCATTTTCTCTATAGATTCCATTCTAAAAAAGAAAATTTCAATTTATTTTACATGCATAGGAACCTGTAAGACATTCTACAAAACTGTCACTTAAGTAATTTCTAAGTCTCAAAGGCTAAAGAAAATATCACATAAACCATTTAACACTGCATTATTTTTTTTCACATAAATTTATTTATTTATTTTTAACAAACCTAGACCCGTGTTCCCGCCCATTCCCCCACCCCACCAGAGCTCATGCATTCTGCCAAACATGCTTTTCATCTCTTAGTCTTTCTCAATATTTTCCACGGGGTGCATTATTTTTTCAAAGACAGGGTTCCACTATTCAAATGTGTGCTATGGATGTGGAGTGTGTGTGAGCCACGTGCATATGTCAGTGGACAACTCTGTGGAATGTTTTCTCTTTCCACCTTAAGTGGGTTCTGAGAATTGAACTCAGGTTGTGAGGCTTGCCTGGCCAGTGCCTTTACCTGCTGAGCCATCTCACCTGCTCAAGGCTTCTATTTTCCTATCTACAATTATGAAATTTCCATACTTTTAAAATTTCTTCCTTCAAAAAATGCCACAGCCCAAAATTTCTGAATGGTAACAGCACTACAGTGAGCTCTCCCCTCCTACCAACATGGGGATTATCACAGAGCAGGTGGAGAGCGATAGAAGAGGGCACCTAACACCTCCTCCTGGCCTCCACAAACACACATGTGCATGCATCCTCACATATGTGCACAAACACCACGGAGACACAGGGACACACACAAACCCCCCAGCCAACCAGGCATGAACTTTTATTTCAGAGAAGTAAGTTACCATTGTATATAATTCATAAATAAGAAAGGAGCTGAGTTTTGAACTGTACATTCAAGTTAACATCAGACAATGGCTGGGCTGGTAGTGTAACTCAGTGGTAAATAATTTACATAGTACATGTAAGCCCCTGAGTTCAATTCCCAGCACAGAAACAATGAAATAGGGCTCCTTGCCCCTAAGTTGGGATACCTGCAGGAGGAGAGGCGATAAGACCCTGCTGCCGAAGACCTGACGTTAACATGGGAGGGATGTATTGAGACCGCACATGCAAGTGTACAGATGGCCTCTGGAATGCCAGAGAGTGTTACCAAAGGCCACTAAACCAATAAAGCAAATATGGGTCTCCCTGAGTCAAGCAAGACTCCACCGTCAGCACCAGCTACACCTCACCTGCCTGGAAATACTGTGCAGCAGAGGCAGCCATGTGCCTGTATATCCCAAATCTAATCTTATTGGACCTATTGTTGAATTGGCTCTCTCCTTGAGAGGGAATAAACAACCATGGCCTGATGCCACAAAAGCTCTACAAATCCTCTACAGGTTCAGGAGATGTTATAAGCCACCGTAGGACCCTGTCATATTTATAAGGGGTAAAATGTTAAATTCATTGGGATTAAATAATATCATCAAACATAGTGTCTAGGCCAAATAACCCCTACCATAACAAGATAGTCTCTTTAAATACTATAATATCTAATTCTATGTGCTTCATTAGTAGGATCCAAAAGGTTTACTTTTCCCTGAAACAAACTGTCCAGCCCTAAGGAGGAAACAACCAGCGAATTGACCAAGAATCAAGTTCAAACAGCTCCCAGAGACATTAGAGGCAAGGTTTTCTTTTTTCTTTCTCAGCACCGTGCCCCTTTTCTAAGCCTAGGGGAACAATCTGCAGAAAGAGTGGGGATGTGGTAGAATGTAAGGCCTGCGATTGGGGTGAACGGTGGAACTACAGCAATGTAGACTGGAAACTCATTTGATAAACTTGACTGAACATACAACCACCCCCCCCACTTGACAGTGGGACCCATGAGCTGTGCCCCTGCTGGATGGTGGGACTGTGGGGTTTTGGCACAACAGTCTGTAGATTGGTTTGCACAAAGGATGCTTTTTACTCATGGATTATCACTTTATAGCTAAAAAGGAAAAAAAAAAACTGAAAGAATGCACGGACAGTTATGGCAGAATACATGATCCTGGATGGGTGGGGGTGGGGGTGGGGGGAAGGGAAAGGGAAATATGCCTGATCCTGAATTGGAAAATGATGTACGAAATGCACAAACCATCAATAAAAATTAAATTAAAAAAAAAAAAAGAAAAAAAAGAAATAGAGAGCAATGGTCCTGCTAGATAGGAAGCAAGCTCCTGAGCCCTTTTACTGTCCACTGAATTTAAAACTCATCTGCCTTAGGTAGATATCTGTGAGTTCAAGGCCTGCCTGGTCTACAGAGTAAGTTCCAGGACAGCCAGAGCTACAGGGAGACCCTGTCTCAAAAAGACAAAAACAAACAAACAAACAAAAAACCAAAAAACCCCACAAACAAAAAACAAAATGAAAACACCTCATCTGCCTTTTCATGTGACAAGTGAAAAAGATTCTAAAATACACAGTATCTTTAGAGCTTATATAACATAGAACTTTGGACAGATATCCCTAATGTTCATAATGTTTCATTATTAGTCCAGTAGATTTGCAGCATAATGCTTATTTGTCTCAGCAAATGTGAGGTAGATGGGGGGTGAGGTGCATGACCCAGAACTCTACGAAACTGCTGAGACAGGGGACACAGGTCTGCTATACTGTCCTTTCTTCTACTCCATAGGTTTGAAGGTATCTATGATAAAAACTGAGCCATGAATATAACCTAAGAATGTATGCTTGTCCTAATTAAAAGACTGGATTTTTCTTACTGTTTGGCCTCTTACAGAACTACACAATTATTCATGCTGCCTAGTTTAGGATGAACAAATTCTATTTATTTATTGGCAGTACATGAGATTGAACCCCAGGTTTCATGCATGCTAGGCAAGCCATTGGACTATGTTCCCATCCTCCAAATTATAATGTTAAAATCTTCTTAGTTACACTGGGAAGACCTCTCAAAGATGCGTAGAAGGGAAGGGAAGACAGTCATGAAGTGGATCACTGCAAAGCACATACTTACTGCCAAGCCCCCAGGCCTGCCTGCCAACCTTCTGCAAACATGAGTGCCAAGTTCAGCACCTTCATGATGGCTTCCTTCACAAAGCTGACCTGGAAATCAACATCACAGACAAAACATGGGCTTTGAAACTGTTTGCACAAGGACACCAGTACTTTCATTTTCATTAGGTCACAGAAAAAGCACCTCATTATAATGAGGGTCTTCTTTGTATGAGGAAGGATGCTAGGTTCTGAACCAAGCCCACGTGGGATGGAACCCTACACTACTGTGCACAGAATACCAGAGGCTAGTAGTATGGGCCATCTCCTATTCTGGAATGCCACTGAGATTCCCGGGGGAACCTGGGACAGAAGTCCCAATGGTTGTAAAACTATTCAGGTCCACACAGTCACACTGGACTAGTGCACTTTCACTGAAATTGCAGACCTAAGGCACCAATACCTCACATACCTTTTCTCTCAGCAGGCACCGATCATGGATAGTTGACAGATACCTATAGTGAATTTTAATCAACTGATCTAAATCTTTGGCTTCCTCGACTTGATGCTGAAACTCCAGTCCCGTACTGTGAAGAATCTTGAATAAAAAGGACAAGAAGCTTAATCAGCTCCCATCCATCCATTCAGCCACACTGGCTGGCCAGCAAGCCTGGGCTCCCTTGTCTCTGCCTCCTTCCCTAGGTATGTGCTACCATACCAGTTTTTTTAAGTGGGTGTTAGGGATGTAACTTAGCTATTTACCAAATGAGCCATCTTGCCAGCTTGCCTTCTATCCTTTCTTCTCTCTCACTCAGTACTGGGAATAGAACTCAGGGATTGGGGTGGGAGGAAGGGAAAGGGAAATATGCCTGAACTGAATTGGAAAATGATGTATGAAATACACAAAGCATCAATTAAAAAAAAAAAGAACTCAGGGCTTTACGCATGCTAAAAAAGCATTCTACCACTAAGCTACACTCTCTAAGATATCCCTTAAAAGCTAATTGGGGAGGGGTGGGGCCTGGAGAGATGGCTCAGTGGTTAAGAGCACTGGCTGCTCTTGCAAAGAACCCAAGTTTGATTCCCAGCACCCACATGGTGGCTAACAACCATAGGTAACTCCAGTTGCAGGGGATCCGATGCTGTCTTCTGACCTCCAGGGGCACTGCATGACACAGGTGGACTTAGGCATATGCAAGCAATATACATATTTAGGAGGCAGAGGCAAGTGGATCTCTGTGAGGTAGAGGGCAGCCTGGTCTACATAGTGAGTTCCAGACCAGCTGGGGCTCTATCTTAAAAAAAAAAAAAAAAATCAATAAAGTTATGCTTTAATAAGTTCATACAATACAGTATTGGTCTTTGTCTAAAAGAACCTAACTATATTTGAAATAGAAAACAAAAAAGACTTAAGCTTATTATTTTTCATAATTAAGGGCTTATAGCTGGCTCCATGAAGGTCTACTGGTATTGCAATTATGTAAGCAGAGAACCTTAGCCACATTCTTCACACTGCAAGCGTAGGCTCCAAAAGCCACTTCACCCTAACCACCTACATGAGTTTAGAAGGGATTATAACAAAAGGGTCCCCCCTCCCCCTCTCCCCTCCCCCTCACTCCCTTGGAAGGCCATGGAGGAGTGCTGCTTACTGGCTTGCTCTCCTGGCACATGCTCAGCATGCTCTCTCTTTCGTTCTTTCTCTCTCTTTTCTTCTTTCCTTTTTTTTTTTTTTTTTTGGTTGAATTGAAACAAGGTCTCCCTTTAATCCCAGCTGGCCTGGAGCTCGCTATGTAGACCAGGCTGGCTTTGAATTCACAGAGATCTGCCTGCCTCTGCCTCCCAAGTGCTGGGATTAAAGGCGTGCGCCACCACGCCCGGCCTATTATTTCTTAAGAAAAAAAGTATATAGTATATAATCCAGTTACACCATCTTTTTTATGTATTACTCTTCCTAAGGATTTGGAATCTTCTAAAGCCATTCTAAAAGAGGAACTTTGGTGTACCATCCTAAGCGGTAGGATGGGCAGGACTGAAGACTCTGCACTTGTGCTGGCTTGGGTAAAACTATTACCTCCCACTGCCATGTTATTTTATGATCAAAATGCTTGTCTCATTTTTTTTTTTCAATCTGTATTTTGTTGTTCCTTGTGTTTATAATTACATGATGAGTGGTTCTTTGAACCACTATCCATAAAGACAACACACTGAAGAGACAGACAATACCAACCCTGGTCATGATATAATTGTGTAAGCTGTTCACAAAATGCATGAGCTTCACTCTTAGGAGGAACATGCGATGGATCTGCTGTCGTATGGATTCTTTGGGTGCTCCAAACTGGGCAAGTTTGTCTTGTTCTTTCAGTTGGGGTCTTTCAGCAGCATTTTCTAGTTCTATAATAGATTGAAAGAACAAAATGGGCAGAAAGGAAATGAAACCCCACTGCAGCATTACATAAGGAGATGAGGGACAGGGCAGCACTGGAGCTGGGGACGACCATCAAGGGCAAGCCTTGGGAAGACGGACTATTTTTTGAGTTGCCTGAGGTTGGGGATATGGCTCAGTTGGTAGTTTGCCTAATGTAATTGGGGTCCTGGGTTTGCTCCCCAGCATTGCATAACCAGCTGTGGTAGCACACATCTGTAATCCCAGCACTGGGGAGGCACAGGCAGGAGGACAGATAAGTATGTAAAGCTCTTCTGCCTTCTATCATTACTGTCATAAAATGTAAAAAAACCTCATTAACCTCTCATTAAAACTTTTTGCATATCTTAAGAATATTTAGACTAAATGTCTAACAAATCATTACATTTAAAATAAACTCTACATGAATTCCTGATACTTCATTCTTTTTTAAAAATTAATTTTAGTTAGGCCTTAACATATATGACAGAATGCACAAAATCTGGTAGGGGGTACTGGAGGGGTGTAGCTAGGAGAAGGGTTTTAAATATGATTAAGATGTATTGTATGGGGGCTGGAGGGATGGCCTAGTGGTTAAGAGCACCGACGGCTCTTGCAGAGGACCCGGGTTCGATCCCCAGCACCCACATGGCGGCTGAGAACCGTCTGTAACTCCAATTCCAGGAGAACTCCAGTTCCAGGGAAATCCGACCTCTGCGGCATTGCACGACATGGGTGCACAAACCTACATGCAGACAGTACATTCATACACATAAGTAAATAAATAAATAAAATAAAAAATGATGTATGAAATGCACAAAAATTCAGTAAAAATATAAATACTGATAAAAGTGCTCAATAAATATGTGAAGAATGAAAAAATTATTTTTTTTATGTGTATGAGTATACTGTCTGCATGTAGGTTGATGCACATGTGTCGTGCAGTGCTGTGGAGGTCAGAAGAGGGCGTCAGATTCCCCTGGAACTGGAGTTAAAGAAGGTTTTTAGCTGCCATGTGGGTGCTGGGGATCCAACCCAGGTCCTCTGCCAAGAGCAGTCGGTGCTCCTAACCGTTTAGCAATCTCTCCAGCCTGAGCAAATTTTATTTATGTATATGTGTGTGTCTGTGAATGGTGTGTGGGCATGTGCATGCATGTGTGCGTGTGCACTGCCCAAGGAGGCTGGAGGACAGCCACCTGACTGCTCAGAACTAGAGTTCTTTCAAGGCAGCTGTGCGCTGTCTGACGTGGAGGCTGTACCAAATTTGGGTCCTCCGCAAGAGCAGCAAAATCTAACTGCTGAATCATCTCTTCAGGCCCATATTTCTTTTTTTTTTTAATTTATTTTTTTTATTTTATTTTATTTATTTCCGTATGTGTATGAATGTACTGTCTGCATGCAGGTCTGTGCACCCGTGTCGTGCAATGCCGCGGAGGTCAGAAGAGGGTGTCGGATTCCCCTGGAACTGGAGTTCTCCTGGAATTGGAGTTTCAGACGGTTTTCGGCCGCCATGTGGGTGCTGGGGATCGAACCCGGATCCTCTGCAAGAGCGGTCGGCGCTCTTAACCGCTAGGCCATCTCTCCAGCCCCAGGCCCATATTTCTTAATGCTGAGATTTGTAAAAAAATGACCAGACATACCTGCCCATTTGACATTTGCATAAAACATGACAAAAACCCACCCCCTTTAAAAAAAGTATCAAAATCAAATTATAATTTATTGAAAATAAATCTTACCACCAAATAGCAGAACATCCAGACTATATTTTGCCCATTTTATTTGCAGTAGGAGAAGGAACACTTGATTATATATTTTTTGGCATTCCAAACTTATAACAATGTCGACAGGCCACGGGACCTATGAAAACAAAAATTGTAAGGTAGGATAAAAAGTAAAGTATTATTAGTTCTAATAGAAAGGAAATTTCATAAAAGAAATATCAGAAAAAAAGATTAGTTAAGAAACACTAGAGCTTACCTTGTAGCTCAGGGTCAGACCGTCTAAGATATGAACAGGTAGTTTCTTCTTAGTTGTGTCAACATTTTCAAAAGATATAGACAAACTAAATAAAGAAGTTTCGGTTTTAGCTCATGACAGTACTACATTAACATAAAAACAAGCAATTCACGGAAGAGGAATCTACCTTAGTGGTGCTGTACCTGCCTAGTGAGTGAGCTCCTGAGTTCATCCGAAGTATCGTAAAACAATCAAAACCCCCATAACATTTCAAAGAATCATTAATAAAATATAAATATGCTAATAAATAAATTTATGTTTTGTAGTATATCTCAGAACATGAACTGTGCTTTAGAAATAACAGTGGTAGTTACTTTTCAAATTTTATTTATTGTTTTGGGTACAGAGTCTAGTTCTATAGTCCAGGTTATCTCAAATGCATGGTAATCCTCCTGCCCTCCTGCCTCAGCTTCAGAGTGCTGGGATTACAGATGCGAGTGCACCACAACCAGCTGCCCTTCCCTGCTTGAGACAGGGTCTCCATATACAGGTGACCTTGAACTCAAGGTGAGCTTCCGGTCTCCATATCCCAAGTGCTGGGAATACAGGCCTGCCCCACCATGCCTGGCTTTTGTTTCACTATGTACTGAGGTTGGCCACAAACTTTAGTTCCTCCTGTCTTTTCCTTTATAATGCTGAGAATACAGATGTGTACACCAATATCTAACTAAAAAATGTAAATAGCTGGGCGTGGTGGCGCACACCTTTAATCCTAGCACTTGGGAGGCAGAGGCAGGCGGATCTTTGTGAGTTCAAGGCCAGCCTGGTCTACAGAGTGAGTTCCAGGACAGCCTCAAAAAGACCAAAAAAAAAAGAAAGTGAATAATAGGTTTTGTCATAAAGATACTCAACGATGCTAGTAAGTTAATTTCAATTAAAGGCAAACTTGGAGAATAGAATGGGAGCTGAATTCTGGTCAAAGTCAGGTTAGAAAGACCGCGTCCTGAGTTCAGGTTCCGGGTGAAAACTACAAGAGTGGCCTCGGCAGTGAGCCAGGAAGCAAGCATGGCAGCTCCATGGCCTACTGTACAATGGGCTGTATTTCCTATAAGAAGCTCTATCTAGGCACTCCTGATGGGCTTGGCTCTGACTCCCACAAGAAAGCAAGCAACATAGAATGTAAAACGTCCATGTGCCACAAACTATTCATGTCAGCGTCCTTCTCTTGTGTTGTGTACAGAATGGTTCTATTACAATTAGAGAGATACTAGAGGATGGTACCTGGATGCACATTCTGCAAAAGTTTAAAGGGAGGAGTTAACTTTCAATCCAGGTAATAAGAGGTAGGGGAAGTGTAGCTGATTCATTCCAAGGCACAGGTACCAGACATGTTGTTAATCAATGAAGAGCTTAGCATGCATCTAAATACTGGTGGGTGCTGTACATGGTAGGTGACAGGAAGCAGATTCTCCTCCCTCCAGCACGGATCTACAGAGCTGCCTTCATGGCAGGGAAGAGAGAAGCTCTATCAGTGAGCAGAGGACTGCTAGGCTATGTGTGGGAGAGCACACCACTGAAGGGAGCTGGGGTGGGAACATAGCCTGTGGGGAAGTCAGAAGTGATCCCCGAATACCTGAAATGTGACGTGTAGAAGAGAGAACTGGAGTCTAAGTGGGAAAGACACGAGGTTGGAAAAATGAAGCCGGATGGTAAAAGGCTCCTTTCCTATCTGGTGAGGCACACATGGAAAGGCCTGAGGATGAGTTATGGATGTCACTATGTGAGGCTCAAGTCCCTTGTGGAGGAAGGGACTGAGGCCAAACCAGCTAGAGGCTAGGATATCCTAGAGGCAGGACTGGTCAAGGTTAACAACAGTGACTGTAGGAACCAAGACAAAACACAAGGGAGGCCGCCACACCCAACGAACTGGTTGGGTCACTAAGTAAGCTCACCCTTCCACATCAACTGCCTCAACTTAATCCCTCCCTCTTCCCCGTCCATTTTTTTTTTTTATTATTTGTCTTTTTGAGACAGGGTCTTCTTGCAGCCCTAGCTATCCTGTAATTCTCTATGTAGACCAGGCTGGTCTTAAACTTACAGAGATGCCCCTGCCCCTGCCTCTGCCTTCCAAGTGCTGGGACTAAAGGCATCCACCACCACACCCGGCCTTACTTTATACTTTTTTTTTTTTTTTGATATTTTTGAGACAAGGTCTCCCTTTTAGTACCAGATGGCCTGGAGCTTGCTCTGTAGACCAGGCTGGCCTTGAACTCACAGAGATACGCCTGCCTCTGCCTCCCAAGTACTGGGATTAAAGGACTTCATACTTCTTTTTTAAAGGTGTGCGCCACCACACCTGGCTTTTTCTTTTTCTTTTTTTTAAAATGGATTATTTCTTTAAAAAATTTTTTTTATTAATTTATGTCTGTATGTGTATGAATGTACTGTCTGCATGCAAGTTTGTGCACCCGTGTTGTGCAATGCCGCGGAGGTCAGAAGAGGGTCTCGGATTCCCCTGGAACTGGAGTTCTCCTGGAATTGGAGTTTCAGACGGTTCTCGGCTGCCATGTGGGTGCTGGGGATCGAACCCGGGTCCTCTGCAAGAGCGGTCGGTGCTCTTAACCGCTAGGCCATCTCTCCAGCCCTAAAATGGATTATTTCTTATGTGTATGAATGTACTGTCTGCATGCAGGCTGGTACACCCATGTCGTGCAATGCCACGGAGGACAGAAGAGGGTGTTGGATTACCCCAGAAGTGGAGTTAAAGATGGCCCTCAGCCACCATGTGGGTGCTGGGAATGGAACCCGGGCCCTTTGCAAGAGCAGTCAGCGCCCTCAACCGCTGAGCCATCTCTCCAGCCTTGACTTTATACTTCTTAAAGTGAAATGTGCCTTCGCACGATACCGTGAACTGTCTTCAGGGTAGCGCTGCCCTACTGCTTCCTGGAGCTGGACATTCAGAAAGGACACATTCTGCCAGGTTTCCTTTTCTCTTATTTTATCAAAAATTGATGTGTAGAAGTCATACATGGTATCTCCACCTTCCATCAAGAAAAAATTCCTCATGGCCTGCAAGTATTCCACCAACCTTGGAGAAAGGAGACAAGTACCAGAAAGAACATACTTTAAGCCTTACTGTGGGGATCTGGAACAGTGCTGGGCTTATGCACTGACATGTGTCCATCAGGTGAACATGCTATATAGAAAGTCAGAGCTATCAGCTCCTCTCAAAGACACTTAGCAAATCCCCCAAAAGTAAATAAAATCCCATCCAAAATAAAATTTCACTTAGTTAATATTTGCAGTATTTCATTCCCGTCTTTTTTCCCCCCTGTGCATTAAGTAGAAATACAGACTCTATCACATTATGCATCCTGCCATATTAAGCTTTATTTAACCTAATTGCTATGAACTTTATGAAGACTACACATGAATATAGATATAGCAGAGTATAAAGAACTGGCTGTTACCAAGTAACTCCCTGTTTCTCTGAGAGTACACTTTGTAAAGATTGTTTCTGCACCTGTTTTGAGCACTTTTTCTTTTGAGATAGGCTCTCAGAAATAATCAATTTACAATATAGTTATTTATTAACACATCCATTCTCTAATTAAAGTTTACTTGAAATACAGAGTTTTCTCCCAGGATCAAAACCAAACCAAAACTACAACTACAGGTTACTTCCAAAGCTAAATACTCCTATTTACCTGTAATCTTTTTTCAAAGTCTGCATGAGATTTCCACAGCAATGTAGATACTGCTTCTCAATATGAGGATAGAGGCAGGACCTCAGCGTTAACTCAAAAGTCTGGCATGTCACAGATTCTGATGATCTATCCACACATATGTCACCACCAGCAAACTTCTCATGAAAGTCACTCTGCTCCAGATACAACCTTCAATATTAAATTTGAGTCTTTATGAGTGCTGCTGACAGAACTATAACAAACCAAAACCCAGAGTTCCATTTTCACTCTCAGTTTTTAGTTTATCAATTATTCTAGAAAGAAACCCTTTCTCCCAAAACATCCTTTCTGAATTGCTGCTTTGAGGGTCAGATATTGGAGTCAGTCCTTCCATAGTGCATGCTGATCATCAGACAGGTTGGCACCATGTGGGCATTAATGGCTTCCACTGTGGTTAAGTGCCTGAAAGCATCCTAAGCCCAAGACACATGTTATACACAGGGACATCCTGAGTTAGTATGGGCCCAGCACCTGTGTAGACTTTCAGAAACAGATTCTGGGTAAGGAACAACACTCTTTTTTATTTATTTATTTATTTATTTATTTATTTATTTTTTAATGTATTTATTTATTTATTTTTAACAAATCTAGACCCGTGTTCCCGCTCATTCCCCCACCCCGTCAGAGCTCGTGCATTCTGCCAAACATGCTTTCCATCTCTTAGTCTTTCTCAATATTTTCCATGGGGACGTTGACTGTTTTGAGCAGAAGTTCACTGTTTCAGTCAGTTCTTTGATGCAGTATTTTCTGTTGTTGTTGTTGTTTCCAAAATGCATTATGTCCAACTGCTTTGTACAGAAGCTCAGGGGGCCCTACACAAGAAATACTTACAACTGGGTAATTGGCACTAGCATCCACAGATGAGGGATACCATTCGTCGTTTGTTTTTCTGGGACTGTGTTACTTCACTCAGCATGATGTCCTCTAGCTCCAGCCATTTTCCTGCAAAGCTCGTGATGTCNTTAGGATGGAATATTCGGTCGAGGTTTATGAGGTCCATTTGGTGTCTAATATCGTCAGTTCAGATGTCTTTTTCTCTTTGTTTTTTTATATTTTTTGTCCCTGTTGACCTGTATTTCTCACATAATTTCCCATCTCCAGTGCGCTCCTTCTTGCGTACTTGTCCGAAGTGTGTCGCCCACTTCCTGAGTGTGCGGTTCCCGGTGCGCTCTGTTGTACTTGTCGGTCTGCGATGATCGTGTCTTTATCAAAGTGTTGCCGTTGTCACCCCTCCGATCCCCCGTTGGGTGGCCAGTATTGTCTTAAATGTGTGACCCCCCTTCTCTTGCTGGCATTGTGTTTCCTTGCTGCACCATCGCTAAGCCCACCCTATGTTTCTTCGTTATTTTAGCCTGTACCTTACGAAGTCTATGTTTAGTCTCCATGATGTGCTTACAAGAGAACTCACGCTGACTTTCTTCACTTCTGCGTCCTACCTCGCTTTGAACCTACCCCTTTTTTTCACGCATCACCACTTCCCTTTGATCCCGGTTGTGCATGTCTTTGAGGTAAGATGTGTTTATTAGCGACTATGCCTCACTCGCTCGGCTGTCTGTTTTCCCTCTCCGCTATCTAACACATCACCCCGGTCCATTATGTTCTTTTTGCACTTGGGGAATTTAGTACCCACTAACACATTTAATGTTTGGACACTGAGAGGCGTTGTGTTGCTTTGGCTTGCCCTTAGTATCCATCTGCTGTTTGCATTTAGGTTTCTAACTTCTTTGCACCTAATGCTTTTATTGCTTGCGCACCTTCTAGTGTCCTGGTGTTAGGATGCTCCTTTATCCTTCTGTTCACTTGGCCAGCACACCAGAATTCTCTGGAGGTGGTTTGCCGGAACATGTATTCTTTCAAAGTTGTTTACGTCCTGCAATTGATTGTACTCTCCTTTGCACCCGATGACTGCATTGGGCTTGTAGGGTGATAGCCGCATTAAACTGGGCCCTGGCAACCATTGTGCCATTGACCATACCAGCGGAAGCTTTGCTTCAGGTTTCTTTTTACGCCTTCATCGGTTGATGTGAGAAGTACCGTTTTCTCCTGATAGGTTTCCCTTTATAGTTCACTTGTTGTTTTTTTTCTCTTTTTTTTTTTTTTTTTTTTTTTGTCTTTGTTTTGGGTGTGCAGCGCACTTTACACCCAATGATGTCGTGCTATTGTCGCGAGCATTCACCTATTCCTGATACACCTGTCTGTTTGGAGTTTCTGTGCATTCGTTACATGGAATGGTTTGTCCTTTTTTCGTTTGGTGAAGTTTTCATCGATCACCCTTCAGTTGAACGCATATTTGGCATCCTACTACCTTTCTACTTGGGATTCTGTCCTCCTTCTCTATGCATATGCATGCCGGAGGTTGCATGTCTTACCGTATATGTGGGTCTCACAAGCCCCTGGTTGTTCAATTTTTGTGTGTATTTCTTTACAATTTTCATAATCCTCTTCCTCGAGAATGTTCTAGTTTTTTTTCTGTGTTGCACTCCAGGTCTGAATTTGTTAGCATTCCGCCATTATTATATATAGCTTAGGCTATTTACATACATTTCCTATTGAAAGCTGAGTGTTCTGAGGTAATCACTTTCTTCATGCCTCATTCCCCTGACTTTCGTAATGTTTACATGATATTCTATTATTAAGAAGGACCAGCTTCGATCTCAGTGTTAATAACGCATAGCTACGTGTATTCTCAGAAATAGGGTTGGTTTCATTTACTATAGTTGTCACTACACGCATGAGGGCTATACTAACACCCCGCAGACTGTTGTCCTCCCTCACTTTCACACGTCCCCAGTCACTATCCCATTCACTATCTGTCACATCTTCATCGGTACACCTCATTCTGCTCTATCTTAGCCCTCTTCTACACTTCTCGTCTTCACATGCCTTCTGTTTCGTTCTCTTCTTTTACATGCTAGCTCCTCCCATTTTTATTTGAGTCTTTCTGACGTTCTCCGCTGTTCATGGGGCATCCTAGGTGGCCGATTTCCATGCAGAGGTCATCCATAGGGCGTTGGTAAAGTTGGAGTGGGACTTTATCCTGCCCCTTTCCAGTGTAGTCTCTTCTTTGTGATCCTGGCTTATGGGCTTCTCCTCGCCTGTATTCCAATGTGCGTCCTAAATGCTCTTCACTGTGTTGAAGGCGTGCTTTGATTGCCTACTTCAGATCTTCTTCGTAATCTCAGTTGGGGGGGGGCTCATCAGCCCGCGCCCGGCCCTGCCGCTGGGCTCAGGAGATCTCAAAATTCAAGAGTCACCCACCAAGCGTGCCTTTAAACCGGGCTGGGAGGATAATCAGCCCCCACAGCCCATGATCTAATCAAGCCAAAAGAACACCAACCCTTTAATCCCAGCTGGGGTATAACTCCAACCTCACTGCCACAAAGGCCAATCAACCCAAAGGCAGCCGGACCATACGATCAGCAATCAGCTCGCCAAGGAACCCAGTTCCTACCTGTCCTTCCCTCTTCCTGCCGCTGGGGCTCAGGAGATCTTTTTTTTTTTTTTTAATTTTTATTTATTCTTGTATGTGTATGAATGTACTGTCTGCATGTAGGTTTGTGCACCCGTGTTGTGCACTGCTGTGGAGGTCAGAAGAAGGTGTCTGATTCCCCTGGAACTGGAGTTAAAGACAGTTCTCAGCTGCCATGTGGGTGCTGGGGATCGAACCCTGGTCCTCTGCAAGAGCAGTCGGAGCTCTTAACAGCTAGGCCATCTCTCCAGCCCAGGAACAACACTCTTGAGGTGGGCGTGTACAGAGAGGACAGCTGGGCCAGGTCTGTATACTTTCATAAACAAGGGCACAAGCTGATATATTTAAAATAGGTGAACACAGTCTTTTGTACTTCATCCATTAGAAAGGATAGGAATTTTGTTTTTAAAACTGGAAAGCCCCACCGGGCTGTAACAACCATAACCTATGACACAGATTTTGCTCCATGCTCTCACCGCGCAAAGTTGATGGCCAGCAGCGGATCATGAATGTCATCTAGTTCGAGATGCCTTTCTGCAATGGACTGCATCTTAATTAGGTTCTCTTTGGTTGCCTGCTGCTCAGTGAGGACCTGTGGAGTGGAATCTTCTCCATGCTGAAGACGAAGCTGTATGGATTCCAGAAAGAGGGTATATAAGCTTTTTCGTTCTGCATCTGAAACACAAATATGGAGGATGAATTTTGTTCTCACGAGTAGTAATAAATTTCATGCAGCTGGAGAGAGGCCTTTTTGCCTACTGCTCTTCCACTGGACCTAAATTTAGTTCCCAGCACTCATGTCCTGGGGCTACAGGGAGACCCTGTCTCAAAAAGACACACATACACACACACACACACACACACACACACACACATATATTTGTGGTGCTCTCAATCTTGATCAGAGGCTTCTTTTTGCAGTGGGTGGTGGTTAATGCACTCATAACTATGTAAAGTACTGAGAATCAGTGACTGTGGGTGCTCAGCCACATACAGGGCATCTTTTTATCTTTAGGGCTATGTCCAATGGATGCCCCCCCCACCCCATGAGCCTATGAGCAGCACTAACTATGCTCAGTGGGTTATAAAAACATAGTAAGAAGATATAAAGTGGGCAGGGAGAATTGGAGTGGATAAAAAACATTGTATACATGAATCAAATTTTCAAAGAATATATAAAAATGTTATTAAATTATGGTAATTTCCACTGACATAAAAAGAAAAGGCTTTGGTTACTTTGAAACTACAAAATTGGGGCTGGAGAGATGGCTCTGGAGAGATGGCTCAGCAGTTAAGAGCGCCAATTGCTCTAGCAGAGGAGCCAGGTTCGAATACCAGCACCCACATGGCGTCTAAGAACAGGCTTTAAGCCAGGTGTGGTGGTGCACAGTTTTAATCCTAGCACTTGGGAGGCAGAGGCAGGTGGATCTCTGTGAGTTCAAGGCCAGCCTGGTCTACAGAGTGAGTTCCAGGCCAGCTGGGTCTATAGGGAGACCCAGTCTCAAAAAAACCCCACCTACAACATCCAAGGATGGCAAAGGTGAACGTAAGAGTCACACACAGGTCAAGGAAGACCTGTGAGGAAGGAACAGGCTACCTCTGGCTGCCGCCTGACAGGCAGAACTCTCTGTACACCGAAGGTTCTTCAGCAGCTGCATCGACTTGCCGGCCATAATGATCTGCTTCAGGACGGGCTTGAGGAAGGACACCATGGTGTGCTGCCGACTGGAGGGACCCTGGTCACTGCCAGAACTGGCACTAGCATTGTCACTCATTTTGTCCTCATTTTCTGTCTTTTCTGATACACTATACAATGTGTAAGTTGCATACCAGAAGTCTCTGTGATTTACTGGAACATTTTTGTTCCTATGGAGATTCAAAAGAATTTTAAGTGTTAATTTATGTTCATTTAAAATAAAGAGTATACACCGGGCATGGTGGCACAAGCCTTTAATCCCAGCACTTGGGAGGCAGAGGCAGGTGAAATCTCTGTGAGTTCAAGGCCAGCCTGGTCTACAGAGCGAGCTCCAGGCCAGCTGGAACTAAAAGGGAGACCCTGTCTCAAAAATACCAAAAAAAAAGTTTTTTTTTTTTTTTTTTTTTTTTTTTTTTTGGTTTTTCAAGAAAATGGTTCTCCCTATAGCCCCAGTGTCCTGGAATTCACTTTGTAAACAAGGCTGGAGCTTGAAGTCACAACGGTCCTGCCTCTGCGCGCCTCCTTCCTGCCTCCCGAGAGTGCTTAGGATTATATAGCGTGCACCGCCATGCCCCATGCCCGTGCCATTCATGTTTCTACAAGAACTAAAGTAGTTGTCATATTTTTCATTCCAGTTCAGGAAACCATTTCCAAATATTGCCTCTGCCATTCTAGATTTTTTGTTGTTGTTAAACTAAAGTTAGACTTAAACCTGCCCTGTTTTGTCTGAAAATCATTTTACTGACAATTGGTCTCCCTATATTTGCCTAATATTGTATACCTTTTCTTTTTTCATATTAATTTTTTTATTTTTTATTATTATTTATTTTTTTTGGTCTTTTGAGAAGGTCTTACCATGTATCCTAGAGGGCCTAAAACTCATTTATGAGACAGTGCCCTGAACTACACTGAGATATGCTAATACTGATCAAAAGTGCTAGATAAAGGAGTGCAACACCATGCCCGCTTGTAATAACTCTTTTTTTTTTTTTTTTTTTTTTTTTTTTTTGGATTTTGGAACGGTACTCCACTTTTTTTCAAGCCATGGCTGATGCGAGCTCCCTCTGTAGAACAGCTGGCTTGAAACGCCAGAGATTCACCTGCATCTGCTCCCAGTGCTGATAAGGCTTGTTGCCACCTGCCACGGTGTATACCTCTTTATCTGTAATGAACATAAANCAAAAAAAAAAAAAACCCCAGAAGGCAAGTTTGCCCATTTTTACCATGTCCTTTACAAAAAAGTACTTTTTACTACTGTGGTGGATGGCTTTAGTGTCAACTCCACAGATGTGCGTTACTATGCCTGGCTGTACATGGGTCCTGGGGATTCAAACTCAGGCCCTCATGAATGCATGGCAAGGGCTTTACCCACGGAGTCATCTGCTCATCCCATTTTTTTTTCTTTCTTTCTTTTTATTTTTTTTTGGTCTTTTCGAGACAGGGTCTCCCTTTAGTCCCAGCTGGCCTGGAGCTCACTCTGTAGACCAGGCTGGCCTTGAACTCACAGAGATCCGCCTGCCTCTGCCTCCCAAGTGGTAGGATTAAAGCCATGCGCCACCACGCCTGGCCCATTTTTTTTTTTTTTTCATGCAAGAGACTGAAGCCAGTGCGTTGTGTAACCAAGCTCACCTCTGTATGATGAACTCCTTGGCGCCATCCCACAGATGCCCATGCACGATCCATTCGTCTACAGTCTGTAGGTAGGGCCGTACTGTTTCCACCCAGAGAGAGAATAGGAGGGAGACCTGAGGATGACAACCTGCATGATTATCTTGTTCAGACCTTCTATCCTAGATTAAGGCAAAGCTTAAACATTTTTAAATGCCTTTAAAGAAATTGATTGGATTTCTGTATTTTTTGAAACAAAATAAAATCTTCAAAACATACATCATAAGATCTTTATAGGAAATTCACCTAAATATAGGGTGAATGTACTATCTGTCATTCACATGGGAACCCTCCTGAGACTGTGCACTTGGACTGACTGGGCAGAGGGGACAGGTGCATTGTCACACAGTGTACCATTAGTGAGATATCCATCCAGAATGAGAAAATGGGGATGGCGAGATGGCTCAGCTGATAAAGACATTTGCTTACAAGCCTGATGAACTGAGTTTGATCCCAGGAACCTACACGGGAGAAGGAGACAACTGCAGGTTGTCTCTGACTTCCACGGGCATGCCAAGCCCCATGTGCAACCCCCTCCCCTCCAGCAAGTGATAAAGAATGAGAACAGGATTCCATACTCGTCTGGTTTCCAGGATGATAAAGACTCCACAATGGAAAGGAATCCCCTCTTATGTACTGACTTCAACACTGAAAGGGTGAGCCGAATAAGGCTTACACTAACTGTTGGGAGCACACCTACAGCAAGCACACATGCTTGCAGAGTGAGTCTCTAGTTGGTTTGCACTTAAACATTGTGGTAAAAGTCTATGTATCAGCCGGGCGTGGTGGCGCACGCCTTTAATCCTAGCACTTGGGAGGCAGAGGCAGGTGGATCTTTGTGAGTTCAAGGCCAGCCACAGAGTTCCAGGCCAGCTGGGACTACAGCGAGACCCTGTCTCGAAAAGACAAAAAAAAAAAAAAAAAAAAAAAAAAAAAAAAAAGTCTATGTATCACAAAATGCATCGCCTTAGTCTCTCTTTGATAGGGTCTTGCCATGTAGCCCAGGATGGCTTCAAATTCACAATCCTCCTTCCTCAACCTCCTAAGTATATGCATCCAGCCAGTACCACCATAGCCGTTTTAATGTTATGTTCATGTTAACACTGAACCTGCATACAGTAAACTCCCCTCTCCCAGTCCGTAGAAGTCTTTTACACTGTTTCTATGAATGTGACTACTTTAGACACTTCATCACAGACCTGTGTTTTATGTTAAAGGTTACTAAAAATATCTACACAAGCCAGTAGGTATTTTCATAGTTTCCTTTCTCTTTGTCTCCTCCATCTGCCTATCTTGGTAATTAAGAGCTAAGAAGCCAGTTGCTGCCAGCCTTGAATTTGGAGGGTAACCACAAAGCATGATTTCAGTATCATTTAAGGGATTATGACAGGTTATCTACCACCCTTTATCATGCACTATGGATCAGGCAGAAGTCCAACATACAGTTTGTTCAGAGGCTTCTCCGACATTGTCATATTCAAGGATGGCCTTGTACAAGGTATTAAGCAGGTGAGATGCCCGGACGACATTCCGAGTATCGGGGGGAACTTCAGCCACTCCAGTACTAAACACTTTGTGCAGAACCTTTAGCTGAGCCAACCGAGGTGCCAACTTGTCCACCACTATTGCAAGTGTTATCGTGGTATCTGTAAGTAACCATAAGTCAAACTGAATGGCAAGGAAAACCATTTGACCCACATGTAACAGAAATGCTAGCCTGGCATGGTGGCACATGCCTTTAACCCTAGCACTCGGGAGGCAGAGGCAGGTGGATCTTTGTGAGTTCAAGGCCAGCCTGGTCTATAGAGCGAGTTCCAGGACAGCTGGGGCTACAGAGAGACTCTGTCTCAAAAAGCCCCCCCCCGCAAAAAAAAAAAGAAAAAAGAAAAAGGAAATGCTAATAAATCTATTTTTTGACTCATGGAAAGGAATGGCCAAGCTGAAGATGGTAGGTTTTAATATCATATCATAAGGCAATAATTTCCTTAAGGAAGAAACTCCCATAAATCAAACAGAAGATAATTCAAATGAAAAAATGATGTAGAAAGGAACTGACAGGTCACAAAAAAGGAAAGACAAGTAATTCTTAAATGTACAGAAAGATACAGAAGTTCATTTAAAAGAACATTAAGCAAACTCCCCTACACAGGCTCCTAGTGTAGTAAGGGGGAGGGAGGCTACCAAACGGTTGCTCAGTCAAGTTCCTAAGTGGTGATGGAACGGCTCTTTATCCTGCACATCAAAGGAATTGTAGTTTCATACATGTGGTGAACAAAGATGCTGTGTCCCCCCACTCAAAGCATGTGCTACCACTGAAACTCACTTGGGGCCTACAGTCTGGATAAGGTGCTGCTGGGCCGTGTCAGTTCCCTAGTTGACCCTATACTCTAATTTTTTTTTCTTGGTCTTTTTGAGATAGGGTCTCCCTGTAGTCCCAGCTATCCTGGAACTCACTTTGTAGACCAGGCTGGCCTGAGCACACAGAGATCTGCCTGCCTCTGCCTCGCAAGTGCTGGGATTAAAGGTGTGCACTACCACGGTGGCCCCATACTCTAATTATGTAAGATTCCAACACTGGGAGAAACAGGAAAGACACATGGGAGCTCTTTCTATTACTCTGCAGTAGTAGAAAACAAAAGGGGATTAAAAACTACACTGGTTGACCATTTTATGCCTGTCATATCAGTGAAGACCAAAACATTTGGTAACACATAACAAGACCCTGGTGATAAAAGCATAATTCATCTATCTGTACTTTGCAGTATAGCAAAATCACACGTTATCACATATTCTTTGACCCAGCAATTCTCTTTTTATAAATCTTCCCCATAGAAAATAGGCTGTATGCATGTGACTAATGCAGTGTGTAAGTAAGTGGTAATTGCCATAGCTGCATTGGTAAGAAGAACAGAGCAGAAGCAACTCACATGTCCATCATGGGGAGCTGGGGTATAATATGACCCCAAACAGCTTGTAAAAAGAATCAAGGAGGCCAGGCGTGGTGGTGCATGCCTTTAATCCTAGCACTTGGGAGGCAGAGGCAGGCAGATCTTTGTGAGTTCAAGGCCAGCCTGGTCTACGTAGCCAGTTCCAGGACAGTTGGAGCTACAGGGAGACCCTGTCTCAAAAGAAAAAAAGGAAAGAATCAAGGAACTCTCACATGCTTACATGCAAGCAGAAAACAATCTGAAGAGTAGTGCACTCCAGAGGAAGCACAAGATCCTGGGTATCTTGGGAGGGGAGCTTTCACGGCTCTATATTTTGGGGGTTTTAGAGATATAAAACTTTAGAGACATAAATTTTTAGATAACTTTTATAAATATTTTAAAATTTTAATAGCAAATTTACTTATTTGTGCATGTGTGTATGGAGGAAGGTGACTATGTATATGCCACAGCATGTGTATGTGTGTGTATGTGTGTGTGTGTGTGTGTGTGTGTGTGTGTGTGTAGGTCAGAGGAGAACTCGTGGGAGCCAGCTGGGTCCCAGATAGAACTCAGGTATCAGGGTTGGTGGCAAATGCCTTTGACTGCTGAGCCATCTCACTAGCCCTAAAATGGCTTTTAAAATGAATGGATTTATGACAATTACTTATATGCCAGGCAATTTTCAAACTGTATTAATAAATGTATAACTTCAATAACATTCAAAATGAGCTACATTATCTTATGAGTTCTAAAAGCTTTTAAATACCATTATTGATGATACACTTCTCAATTTCTGTAAGCTCTTCTTTGAAGCTAATGAAATATTTGTAGAGGGCCCACATGAAAGCCTGGTAGGTTCTAAAGGGTGCTTCAGGCGGCTTCCTAGGTATGGAACCATTTCCAGGTGAAGGGGTTTCAGAGCCGTGCCCCATGACTTCATCAATGAATTCCTGCAGTCGAAACACAACCTGGCCATATGCTGCAATTTGTTCTAGCACAGATCGCAAACAGTTCTACAACAGAAACAAATTGAAATAATTTAAAGTCAGCTTTCTGAAAATGTTCAAGTTCAGTCCCTCGTTATTGCAAAAGATAATTTCTTTTTTTGGTCTTTTTGATACAGGGTCTCCCTGTAGCCTCAGCTGGCCTGGAACTCACAGAGATCTGCCTGCCTCTGCCTCCTGAGTGCTGGGATTAAAGGTGTGTGCTACCATGCCTGACTATAAAAGATTATTTCTTCAAATGTTTTAAATTGTTTGGTACATGATCGAGGAATGTAATGATGATGAGTTTAGTCCAAATTCAAAGGAAACACTGAATATCAATTTGTACATACTATACAACTATAGCTTATATGGTTAAAAACACATTTAAACTACATTTAAACTATAAGCAATATCTTTACAGTACATAATAAAAAAAGAATGAAATCAAAACTAAGTATGTCATAAATAATATTAAAGAATTGGAAAAAAAAGAACTGGATAAGCAGAGATTAATTTTACTTTTTTGATTTTTCACTATTTCAACAATTTTAATTTAGTAAAATGTTTTAAAGTTATACTGTCAATATTTATAAAAATTCTATTTAGTTTAAGTTACAATAAACACAAATAACTTACATGTGTCAAATGAGTTACTATAATATTGTTTCTCACAGTTACTTTCCCGTCTATTAGTTGAAATATAAATAGCTTTTTTACCCCTGAAAGTAACCTGAAATGAAATAAAAAAGATTAAATGTAATAAAGTGAATTCACTATAGTCTGGCCAAGAAATTTTGTCTTTTTCAGATAGGTTCGCCCTGTAGCCACAACTAGCTTTGAACTTGTTATGTAGACCAGGCTGACTTCCATCTCTGTCTCTGTGTGCTGGGATTAAAGGTGTGCATACTTAGAACTGTGGGACAAAATAGACCAGAAGGCAAGAAAATGTAAGGTTATCAAACTTTAATTTACTTGGTTAACTTAGGATCCAAGTTATTTCATCATCATCTTAGAGAGAAGCTCAACATTCAAAGCCCCTCCACCACATACCTGAGGATACGAAGAGCCCATCCCATCTAACAGGCAGACTGTTAGTACCATGCTTCATGGTAAGAGTGCCTGGGCCCAGTGCCTTGCAGGAACAGCACTCCCTGAAGATTAGACTCCCAGCCTCTAGCACAGGCAACTCTCACAGACAAACTTCCTAGTAAAAGCAGTCAGCAGCAAACCTTGCTTTGAATTCAGATATTCAAAAACAATGGTTCAGCCCCATGCTAACCTACTTAAAATGGAAAAGAATATACCAAAATCTCCCAATCTTCACAGAGAAATCTGAACTTCATCACCAATGGCTTGTTTCTGGTTTGCATGTAGAAATTCCCTGAATACATTTCTTTAGAAAAACAACTTTACTTCTCAGTAATAAAATCTTCCAGTCTAATAATTCATCTTACCATAGTGTTTCCCGAATAACCTGTGTCTCAGTAACAACCACGTTGTCATCAGGAACATACAATGGATTACTGCTGTACAGGTGTTGGTCCCTATTAAATAGCAAACACCAAAGATCAACAGAAAAATATTTAGGTAAAATTAATTGTCTCAATGAATATATGCATTTACTCAGAGAGCAATCAACAAATAGACATAATAATAAATGCCTTAAAGTGCACTCTTACTGATGTTCCATTGTCACTGGAGAAGCATTTTCAGAGGAATTTCAATTGCTAATTTATCATAGAGCCTAGCAAATCCTTAAAACTATGCAATGTGTTTTTGGGAAAAAGTATATTTTTATAATAAGTGCACTGAAAGAGAAATTAAATAATAGGCTAATAGATATCAATCTACTCACATTGAAAATATAAACAGTATCATTAATAAGGTTTTTTTTTTTTGGTATTTTCGAGACAGGGTTTCCCTGTAGCCCCAGCTGTCCTGGAACTCACAAAATATAAACAGTATCATTAATAAGTTTTTTTTTTTTGGTATTTTCAAGACAGGGTTTCCCTGTAGCCCCAGCTGTCCTGGAACTCACTCTGTAGACCAGCCTGGCCTTGAACTCACAAAGATCTGCCTGCCTCTGCCTCCTGAGTGCTAGGATTAAAGGCGTGCGCCACCATGCCTGCCTATTAATAAGTATTAATTAAAAACTGTTCACTAGGCTTGGGTCAGTTTAGCTCAGGAGGACAGTTCTTTTTTTTGTTTGTTTGTTTGAGACATGAATGGAAGATTTATTTATTTATTTTTTGGTCTTTTTGAGACAGGGTCTCCCTGTAGCTCTGACTGTCCTAGAGCTCACTCTGTAGACCAGGCTGGAAGATTTATTTTTAAGGGTGAAAATTAGCTTTGACATACTTAGGAAAGAAGAATTTGCCACAGAAAAAGCATTCTACTTTTAAGGGACAGTGCTTTTTTTAACATGGACAAGGCCCTGGGTCAATCCCTCCACAGTGTTTACAGATATCTGTAAGGATGTACTTAAATAACAAATCAAAGCTGAATGTTTAAACATCAAAGTTCCTTTTATCATTACAACAAATGAAAAGTTCAGTTTCTTACCAGACAGCAGCTAAATTGGAGTGTAAATGTAAACTGTGTGGAATCCGGGAGTATCTGGTTGTCCAGTACTGACGGACCACATGCTGTTCAAGCCAGCTTCGGCTATCTGGCTCATCTGCTGGAGAAAATTTAATACCCGTCAATTTAACAGTGTATGATGTAACTTCATCTCCATGTAATCGAAAGTCTCTCCTTGAGAAGAGGCTATCTAGGAAGACCTTCCCATGGCCACTGCTGAGCCTGTGAACTAGAGGGCTGGCCTAGACTCACTTAAACTGTCACTACAAAGATAGGAAGTTTAAGAATTAGAAGGAGATAAAACTGTGAATGTCTGCAGATAATATAAAAACAAACCCATGGAATAAACTACTAAATTGAAGATGAGAATTCAGCAAGAATGCTCAACCCAGACAAACTGCAGAAACCAACAGAGTTCCCCAAAACCCAGAACAAATTAAGCCCTCCCCAATTGTCAAGATTCATAGCAATAAAACTGTAACAGACTAGAAAACACTAAATGAACAGCTGAAAATTTAAAATAAACATTACTGGGCCAGGCTTGTGCCTTAATTGGGCAGGGACAGGGGCAGGGGCAGGGGCAGAGGCAGAGAGGCAGAGAGAGAGGCAGAGAGAGAGGCAGAGAGAAAGGCAGAGAGAAAGGCAGAGAGGCAGAGAGGCAGAGAGGCAGACAGGCAGAGAGGCAGACAGGCAGAGAGGCAGAGGCAGATGGAGCTCTGTAAGATCAAGGTCAGCCTGGTCTACATAGCAAATTCCAGGCCAACCTGGGTTACGGGGAGACCCTTTCTAAAAACATAAAAAAGAGGAGGAGGAGGATGATGACAACATTACTAATAAAGAAACAAACATGTCACAGGGCTGGGGATGTATCTCAGTGGCACAGCCCTTACCTAGCATTCACAGAGCTCTATGTTCAATACCAAACAAGTAAGCAAATGAATAAAATTTGTAAAACACAATAAAAGATAACTAGAATGTAGGTCTAATAACAGTAAGGATGCCAATCTTCCCCAAGTTAAATCTGTAAGTTCACTAAAACCCTAATAAAAATTCCAGTTGGATTTGTCATAGTACTTCTAAAATGTCTCTAGAAGAATACAGGTTCACCCAGTGCTAAGGCACTTTTGAAAAGAGCAAAGGAAGGGATGGGGAGAGTTGCCTTCTGTACACGAAGGGCAGAGCACCAGAGAGACACAAAACCAAAGTCTGCCTGTCCTTAGGCATACTAGCACCAAGGTGATAGAAAATCTGTATTAGCTGGGCGTGGTGGCGCACGCCTTTAATCCTAGCACTCGGGAGGCAGAGGCAGGCGGATCTAAGTGAGTTCAAAGCCAGCCTGGTCTACAGAGTGATACTAGGACAGCTGGGGCTACAGGGAGACCCTGTCTCGAAAAGACCAAAAAAAAAAAAAAAGAAAGAAAATCTGTACGAAAATACCAAGGGCACTTGGCATATGACAGTGTGGAAAGAACGGGTTGTCAACTCCACATTGCTGTGAAGAGTCTCATGAGAAGGTAGAAAAGTAAACTGCAACCTTTAGTCCATGGCAAATAAAAAAGTGGGCTTGGGAGCCATTAATGACCCAAATGCAGCAATAATAAAACAAACACAAGAAAATACAGAGAAATGTTTATTTTAGAGAAAAATTTCAAGACCCAAATACTGACCATTAGAAAAATTCAGATTTTCAAAAACACCAGGACTCGCCGGGTGTGGTGGCGCGCCTTTAATCCTAGCACTTGGGAGGCAGAGGCAAGCGGATCTTTGTGAGTTCAAGGCCAGCCTGGTCTACAGAGTGAGTTCCAGAACAGCTGGGACTATAGGGAGACCCTGTCTCAAAA
>VZQC01000756.1:132327-151790 GCA_009823505.1 Rhizomys pruinosus | reverse complement strand
AAGTCATAGCTCACATGCGGAGGTCAGAAGCAGAGGACAACTTAAAGGAGTCAGTTCTCCTCTTGCACCACGTGGGTCCTGGGGATCCGAGTGAAGTCAGGCTTGACAACAAGCAACTTCCCTTGCTGAGCCATCTCCAGCCCCGTTGCTTGAGCTTAGTAAAGAGTGCTCCTGTTTTAGCTAAGATGTTCTAAGGCAGAATGACACACTAAGATGATTCCCATTACTTAGAAATGTGTACAGCAAGAGCACTGCCACTTACTGGTGTGTCCACATTTGGACCGAGGTCAATTTCTTCACCTTCCATCAAGTATTTTCCCCAGTCAAAATTATCTTTCTTTTCTAAAATGTAATAAAAGAATCTTATTAGCTTCCTAAATATCTGGTCACCCCCCCCACAAAACAAAACAAAACAAAACACCAACAAACCAAACACCCCTCCAAAAACACTAAAACTACAAGAAAAAAAAATCCACATAAAACTCAAAACACATTCTGGAAAGAAAACTGAGGAATACTGAGACACTCGGGCCCAGGGATGTGGCTCTTGGGGCCCTAGACTTGACTCCCCAGTACTACCTAATGAAACTGAGGAACACTGAGACACTTGGGCCCAGGGATGTGGCTCTTGGGGCCCTAGACTTGACTCCCCAGTACTACCTAATGAAACTGAGGAACACTGAGACACTTGGGCCCAGGGATGTGGCTCTTGGGGCCCCAGACTTGATTCCCCAGTACTACCTAATGAGCAAGGTGGCACACGCCTGCAATCTGGGGCTCCAGGCTACCCTAGGCCTACAGAGTGCGAGGTAAGTCTAGGATTTATGAAACCTTGTATTAAAAAAAAAAACAACTGGAATTATAATGTGTCTTATATTTTAATTGATTTATCCTCAAAAGTGAGTTTTCTCTTCATATAATAAAAAGTCTAACTCTCCAAGTCGTAACTTGTATTTTATTTTATTTTTTTTTTGGTATTTTTGAGACAGTGTCTCCCTTTAGTCCCAGCTGTCTGGAGCTCTCTGTGTAGACCAGGCTGGCCTTGAACTCACAGAGATCTGCCTGCCTCTGCCTCCTGAGTGCCAGGATTAAAGGCATGTGCCACCACACCCTGCATAACTTGTATTTTAAGTGAAATTTTGCAAACTGCATCCAAAGTAGTTTCACAGATTTCTTTTTTTACAACTTAAAATTTAGTTTTTAAATATTTATTCAGCAAGAATGATAGTTCTTAGAATTATAACATACAGTGGAAAAAAAGCAAATCTTGATAAAAATTTCCATGATTCATAATTAAATCACACAATAGATTCTTATCTGGTCACATACCCACTTCTTTATCTCTGGGTGTTTCCACATAATTGCTGTTTGAAGGTGACTTGGACAGACACAGGAGGAGTGACAGTATGGAGTAATGTGCATCTGTCTTTAACACACAAATGAAGAACCTGAGTCAACTGACGTTGGTTAAGTGCTTCCTAAATTAGAATGCATAAAGACAGATAAGTATATGACAGCTGTATACACACTGAGAAAAAATGCGTTATCCCAAACAAATTCTAAGCTTTAACATTTTTCAGAGTTCCAATGTTTCCATATAAGGATGTCAAAGTCACATGAAGCCGGTTCTATAGTTATAACAAATATAAGACATTTGAGTAACAGTTTTATTCCTAGAACTGTAATGTCTTTCTTCAGAACATGACACCATAGCTAAAAGGGGCTATTCTCTTACGGCAATATGTGCCCTGAAGATTAAACATGCCCAATAATTTGACACAGTGTACTATATTTTATTTAACTGGTATTTTGCTAAGCCAAAAAGTATTTGTACTTGGGATTTAAAGGATCAGTATCAAAATACCTTTCATTAAAATGAAATACTGCACGAGTATAAATCTGCTTGTTTCCCATACCTTTTATTATGCAGACAAATGAAAAGTGTAAACTTGGTGCCATTTTAGTTTGCATTTATCTTATGGAAGGGTTGGGATTTTTTTTAAATAAGAATAAAAGTCTTTTGATTTTTCTTTACTGGAAATCACAGTGTAAAGACTTTTGAAGTCTCAATAGATTTTTGTTATTTTATACTGATTCATGTAAATTACTGATTTATGTAAATGCGCATTAGAATTTCTATGACCCAGAAGACATTTTTCCTTTAATCTTCTGATTTTGAGTCTTTCCTTGTTCACAATATTGATGTCTATACTACAATATTAGTTGTGCAGAAAACAGTTAACTCAGGAGGTCTGAACTGCCAAAGCCTTGCACACACCCTGGAAGAGTTTGCTTTCATGAATGGCCCTTGGCAGCTTCTAGTTAATGGTTCTAAGAATGGTCAGTGTTGTGTATGCTTACATCTAGAACCATGCTGTACTAATCTGTCTACAAGGCTTGTGTGAACAATGTGATTTGTGAGCTTTTCTTTAGGAAATCTAGAACTTTAACTGTGGCAGTTACACAGGTACTGTGTTCCTGTGACCAGTATCCTTGCCAAATATTCTAGAGTCCTGACCTCAGGAGCATAGGGAGCCAATACTAGACATCACACACAGCATTTTAAGACAAGGTTGAGAGGACTGGAAAGATGGCTCAGCAGGTAAAGGTGCTTCAGAAAGAAGGAAAATGACACAAGTCAGAAACTTGGGCTTATATAAAAAAACATAACATTAGACAGGGAAAAATATAGGCAAAATACATTCTTGTAATTTCCATATTCATAATTGATCCTGTAGGAAGCATTTTTTTCCCCTTCTTCAAAATCCTAAGAGCAAGAATGACAGGAATGACAGGAATGACAGGAATGACAGGAATGCTCCGGGAAGGGCAGACTCAGGACTGTTAGGAAGCGCTCATGCTCAGGCTACTCCCAGAAGGAAGATCCTGGACCAAAGTATTTCCAGTACTAGATGACTATAGATGCCAACCCAGATTACTATACCCAGCAAAAATGTCGATTATAGCTGAAGGAGATAGAAAAATCTTTCATGACATAAACAAGATGAAAGAATTCATGTCCAGAAAACCAACCCTTCAGAAAATACTGAAAGCAATTCAAAGGTCAGAGAAAAGGAGCAACTATCCCCAAGCACCTAGAGACAGTAATTAATAACAGTATAACCATGGAAATACAAACCTAGACCAAGAATGCAAACAGAAAATGTGAAAGGAAGCATTACACATCTTTCAATAATAACCTTAAATATTAATGGTCCAAACTCCCCAGTCAAAAGACATAGACTGGGAGACTGGATTAGGAAACAGAATGGATCAGGAAACAGAATCTATCTACATGCTGTCTACAAGAAACCCATCTCACACTCAAGGATAGGCACCAACTTAAAGTGAAAGGATGGAAAAAAATATTCCAAGCAAATGGTACCAAAAAGCAAGCAGGTCTTGCTATTCTAATATCAGACAAAACAGACCTCAAAGTACAACTAATCAGAAGAGACAAAGAGGGCCATTATATCCTTATCAAAGGAACAATTAACCATAAAGATTTCACAATCATGAATATTTATGCACTAAACTCTGGGGCACCAATATTTATAAGCACAATTCTGCAGGACCTCAAGGCACAGATTAATCCCAGCACACTAACAGTAGGGGACTTCAATACTCCACTGAGCCCTTTGGACAGGTCAATAGGAGAAAGAATAAACAGAGAGACATCTGAACTGAATAATAAAATACATCAAATGGACCTCAGACATCTACAGAGTATTCCCCCCAAACACCAGAGAATACACTTGCTATTCAGCATCCCATGGAACATTCTCTAAGATCAACCACATACTGAGATACAGGAAAAAAACCTCAACAAATACAAAAAGATTGAAATAATTTCATGCATTCTATCAGACCACAGTGGAAGAAAGCTCAGTATCAACACCATGATAAGCCCTACAACCTACAGGAACACATGGAAACTAAACAACACACTCCTGAGTAATGAATGGGTCCAGGAAGAAATAAAGATAAATAAAAGCATTCCTGGAACTGAATGAAAAAGACAATACGACACACCAAAACCTATGGGATACCTTAAAAGCAGTCCTGAGAGGGAAATTTATAGCCCTGAGTACCTACATTAAAAAAATAGAGCACATGATGGGTGGGGTGGCACATGGCTTTAATCCTAGCACTTGGGGGGCAGAGGCAGGCAGATCTTTGTGAGTTCAAGGCCAGCCTGATCTACAGAGTGAGTTCCAGGACAGCTGGGGCTATAGGGAAACCCTGTCTAAAAAAGACCCCCCATGCCCCCCTCAAAACCCAACAAAAAACAGAGCACAAATACATGATTTAACATTGCAGATAAAAACAGACAAAAACAAATGAATCTTAAACCTAACAGATAGGAAGAAATAACAAAAATCAGAGCAGAAATTAATGAAATAGAAACAAAGAAAACAATACAAAGAATCAATGAATCCAAAAGTTGGTTCTTTGAAAGGATAAACAAGATAGACAGACCTCAAGCCCAGTTAACCAAAAGAAAGAAGAGCAACTCAAAATCAAACTCGATGAAATGGGAAACATCACAACAGACAATGAAAAGATACAGACAATCATATGGGAATACTTCCAAAAGTTATACTACTAAATTTGAAAACCTAAGAGAAATGGATGAATATCTGAAATCCTGGAAATCAACAAACTTAACCAAGAAGATGGACAGCTTAAACAGACTCATAATATTTAAGGAAATTGAAAATGTAATAAAAACCTTCCTAATTAAAAAAAGCTAAGGCCCAGATGGTTTTATGGCAGAAGTCTATAGAACATTTAAAGAGGACTTACAGCCATTACTACTCAAACTGAACAGGGGGAAATCTCCCAAATTCCTTCTATGAAGCCAGCATCACTCTAATACCAAAACCAGGCAAAGGTAGAACCAAAAAAGAAAACTATAGAACTATGTCATTAATGAACTTAGACACAAAAATTCTCAACAAAATACTTGCAAATCCCATACAGACCCACATCAAAAAGATCAGGACCAAGTTGGATTCACACCAGAGATGCAGGGATGTTTCAAAATACATAAATCAACAAATATCATAAAATACATAAATGGACTGAAAGACAAAATCCACACAATCAGCCAGGCGTGGTGGCACATGTCTTTAATCCCAGCACTCCAGAGGCAGATGCAGGTGGATCTTTGTGAGTTCAAAGCCAGCCTGGTCTACATAGGGAGTTCAAGGCCAGCCTGGTCTACAAAAGGTAACTCCAGGCTAGCTGGGACTAAAGGAGACCCTGTCTCAAAAAGACCACACACACACACACACACACACACACACACACACACACACACACACACAAAACCCCAAAAACAAAAAAACCCACAAAAAAACAAAAATAAAAAATCCCCCACTCAACCCAATGAAACCCAACCCCACCCAACCCAACCAACCAAACAAAACAAAAAACCCCATAAGATCATCTCAATTGATGCAGAAAAAGCCTTTGACAAAGTCCAGCATCCCTTCATGCTTAAAGTCCTAGAGGGAATTGGACTGGAGGGATCATTCCTCAATGTAATCAAAGCCATATACAACAAACCCACAGCCAACATCATCCTAAATAGAGGAAAGTTAGAAGCGTCCCCTTAAAGGCTGCCACCTAGTGCCACTCTTCTTCAATATAGTGCTTGAAATGCCTGCTAGGGAAATAAAGTAAGAAAGGGAAATTAAAGGAGTACTAATTGGAAAAGAGGAAGTCAAGCTATTCCTTTTTGCAGATGTTTTGACAGTTTACCTAAGGGATGCTAAAACTCCATCAGAAAATTCCTAAAAATGATTAAAAATTTCGGTAAAGTGGCAGGATCTAAAATTAACCTAGAAAAATCAGTAGCCTTTCTTTATACTAACAAGCAACTGAAGAAGAAATATAAGGAGACCTTCCCACTCACAATAGCCGCAAAAACAAAACAAAACAAAACAAAACAAAACAAAAACCCACCTAGGAACAATCCTAACCAAAGACACCAAAGTTCTGTACAGCAAAAAAATTTTAAACCCCTGAAGGAGATTAAAGCAGACATCAGAAGATGGAAAGATCTATGCTCATAGATTGGAAAATTAATATAGTAAAATGTCCATTCTACCCAAATTAATATACGGATTCAATGCAATCCCAAAGAAAATCCCCATGTGTTTCTTCACAGACTTAGGAAAAAAAAAATCCTTAAATTCATATGGAAAAACAAAAGACCCTGAATAGCCAAAGCAACCCTGAGTGAAGAGTAATACAGGGGGGATCACTATACCAGACTTCAAACTATATTACAGGGCTATAGTCATAAAAACAGCCTGGTACTGGCACAAAAACAGACCTATAGACCAATGGAACAAAACTGGAGATCCAAACTTGGGCACATACAATTTCAGCCCCTTCATATTTGACAAAGTGGCCAAGAAGATTCAATGGAGGAAAGATAGCATCTTTGGCAAATGATGTTAGCAAAACTGGATCACCACTTGTAGAAAAATAAAATTAAACCCCTACCTTTCACTCTGTACAAAAATCAATTCCAAATGGATTAACAACCTCAACGTGAAACCTGAAACTCTGAAGGTAATAGAAGAAAATGTTGGCAGCAACCTATAAGACATAGGCATAGGAGAAGACTTTCTAAATCAGATAGCAGCTGCGCAAGAAATAAGGTTGACAATTGACAAGTGGGACCTCATTAAACTCAAAAGCTTCTGTACAGTGAAAGAAACAATGAAGTGAAGAGAAAACCCACAGAGAGGAAACCTTCACTGCTGATACATCTGACACACTATTAACTTCCAGAATATATAAACTACTGTTCTAGATTCTCTTCCATTGCTGTGATAAAACACTCTTCCCGACACTAACTTGGGGAGGAAAGGGTTTATTCAGCTCACATCTCCTGGGTCACAGTTCATCACTCAGGGAGCCCAAGGCAGGAACTCAGGGCAGGAACCTGGAGGCAGAAGCTGAGGCACAGTCCATGCAGGTAAATGTATGGAACTAGAAGATATTATGCTAAGTGAAGTAACACAGTCCCAGAAAAACAAACGATGAATGGTATCCCTCAGTTGTGGATGCTAGTACCAAGTACCTAGCTGTAAGGCAAACTGAGCACCGTTAATGTTATATTCCTCTTTATCTGAAAGCAACTGTGCTCTTATAATGGGAATCCCTTAACAGACTGTAGAATTAATGTACCACTTATTTTCAGAATTTGCAATCTTGGTATATGGGTGGAGAGTATGTATGTATGTATATTTCTTTTTTTTGCTTGTTTATTTTTGTACGTATATTTCAAAGTAATAAAAAATTAAAAGGGAAAAATGTGAATCCTGAAATATGATTTGGAAATAATGTACAGTTTATTTTCAGATGACATAATTTTAATATAGGTGTGAATATATATGTGTATATATATATATATATATATGCATACGTTGAAAGCAATACAAATCGGAGGGAACAACAACAAAAGAACTGGGACAAAGAACTGACTGAAACAGTAAAGTTCTCCCTAAAACAATAATCCTCTGCTTTGAAAAACTTTAAAGACTCAGAAAAAGATACAAGACATGTATGGCAGAGTGCATGAACCCCAGTGGGGTGGGGGGCATGGAAAGGGAAGTCAGTCAAAATTGGATTGAGAGATGATGTATGAAATGCACAAAACTTTAAGAAAAAAAAAGTATATATATATATATATATATATATGTAAAGAGCACTGGCTGGTCCTCCAGAGGATCTGTGTTTGATTCCCAGCACCCACCAGTGGCTAGTGATGGTCTGTAACTCCAGTTCTAGGGGATCTGACATCCTCTTCTGGCCTCCGTGGGCATTGCATTTACATACATGCAGGCAAAACACTTAAAACACATAAAATTAAAAAAAATTAAAAAAAAAAGTCAGGGCTGGAGAGATGGCCTAGCGGTTAAGAGAGCCGACCGCTCTTGCAGAGGACCCGGGTTCGATCCCCAGCACCCACATGGCGGCCGAGAGCCGTCTGGAACTCCAATTCCAGGAGAACTCCAGTTCCAGGGGAGTCCGACACCCTCTTCTGACCTCCGCGGCGTTGCACGTCACGGGTGCACAGACCTGCATGCAGACAATACATTCATAAACATATGGAAATAAATAAAATAAAAAAAAAATAAATGAAATAAAATAAAAAAAAGTCGCAGGGAGCCCGTTCACCTCTTCCCATGTGAGAACATAGCATGAATGCAGCTAGTAAAAAGCAGAAAGCAGCCACTAGATACCAAACTTGCTGGTACCTTCATCCTGGAGTTGTGGCTTTGAAAACCACGAGAAGGTGGTGGCATATAAGTAACTATGAAGCTATGAAAACATGCTCGATGTAACAGGTGCCAGGGAAATGTAAAGCAAAACCACAAGGCAGTATCATCACACATTCTCCAGGATGTCTGTAATCAAAACTGGACACAATAACAGATCAGGAAGGATGATGGGAGCCCAGAACCTTAGGCATTGCTAGCAGGAATACAGAACCATAACCACACTGGGAGTTTCTTTTTTTTTTTTCTTTTGGTCTTTTCGAGACAGGGTCTCCCTGTAGCCCCAGCTGTCCTGGAATTTGCTCTGTAGACCAGGCTGGCCTTGAACTCACAAAGATCCGCCTGCCTCTGCCTCCCAAGTGCTAGGATTAAAGGCATGCACCACCATGCCCGGCACTGGGACAGTTTCTTAAAAGGTATGAGCCAGCAATTCTGCTCCCAGAAATCTTCTGAGGAATTAAGACATTTCATGCCCAAAGCTTGAACAAAAATGCTCACAGCAGCTCAAAATGGCAACAATCACTCATGGTAAGTGAAAACAGTGCAGCCTGTCTATAAATGGGATCCTGTTCAATACCAAAAAGAAATGTCACACAGACACAATTCAAACATCTATCTGGAGTTGACCTGTAGGATGCGAAGTGAAAGACGCAACACACAAAGGCTTGAAAATTGCATGATTTCAGTGATATGAAGGGTTCGGAAAAGTCGCTCCATGAATGCCGCCAGCAGAACAGCTGCCGTCTTTGGGATATGAGCAGGCCTTGACGGCAAATGGACCTCAGGAAAACTTTTAGGGGATAGAAATATTCTAAAAATGGGTTAAGATGACAAAAATTATATAGCTATACTAATATATATTTACTAAAAAAAAAAAAGTCAGTGCTTTGCATTCTATGAATTTTATGGTATTAAGACCAAGAGACAGGCAGGTTCCAACAAGATAGAGAGACAGATATGAAACTACCTGAGAATAGAAAAAAGCTAATTATGGCACGGTGGCTCATGGGAGGGTGGAGGGATTGCTCAGCAGGTAAAAGCACAAACTGCTCTTGCAGAGGACCCAGGTTTGGTTCCTTGCACCCACATATGGGCTAACAACTAACTGCTAACTCCAGTTTCAAGAGATCCAATGCTTTTTTTTTGGTCTTTTTGTAGTCCCAGCTGTCCTGGAACTGGCTATGTAGACCAGGTTGGCCTTGAACTCACAGAGATCCTCCTGCCTCTGCCTCCCAAGTGCTGGGATTAAAGTCGTGCGCCACCACACCCGGCTCCAATGCTCTCTTTTAGTATGCACAGGCACTGTACATTTGAAGTACTTATGTACATGCAGGCAAAACACTAATACACATAAAAAATAAAAAAAAATTAAAAGAATACTTTTGCATAGCGGTACTCTTTTTTTTTTTTTTTGGTATTTTTGAGAAGTCCCAGCTGGCCTGGAGCTCACTCCGTTAGACCAGGCTGGCCTTGAACTCACAGAGATCTGCCTGCCTCTGTCTCCCAAGTGCTACCATGCCCGGCACAAGCAGTACTCTTTTGTGTTTTAATTTAATTGTCCTTACACTGTTCATCTCATAACAATATTCACTATGTGCTCACTTTGTTCTAGGAACCATCTTATTCTAGGGCTCTGGGGAGATGGTAAAGACAGGGGGATCCCTGGGACTTATAGCAGAACTGGTGAGCTCTAATTTCAGTAAGAAACCCTAGCTCAAAAAATAAGGTGGAGAACATGCATGATTTAATCTCAGTTTAATTTGCACCAGCTAAAATAGTCATGTGCCACATAATAAAAGGGACACATTCTGAGAAGTACACTACTGGGTGGTCTTGTCTTTGAGTAAACATCATAAAGTATACTCACCAAACCTAAGGGGTAGCCTACCATACGTGTTGGTCTCTGTGCTCTGCATTTCCCTTTCCTGTCATCTACAGCCTTTTACGGTAAGAAACCATAGCAATGAATACCAGATTTTCGAGTTCTGTGAATCAATGTAACAAATCACTCTACCTAAAGGTGGCCTTGGGGCCCCTGATATAATATCAAAGGACATTTGGTATCTAGAAAATAGTCGCCATCATGTGCTAAGACACCAACTGAACATATTAAAGCATGCCAATTTCGGATTCCTACAACCACGGTAAATGTGTGGTGAGGCGGGTAAACTAGACCGAGCTGCTTATTTCACACAAACCTGAGGCACACTTAGCTTCAGGGCAGCAGGTAGGTCAATTTCAAGGAGACAGTGCTCTAACCAGGGGTCAGCACTAAAACAGAATGTTTTAAGTATGACGAATGAAGTAATAATAAATATGGTAGAAAGAGAGAAATACAGAATGGAACTCATAACTGAAAACTTACCTTTTTCCCTTCTGTGCTTGGAAGGGGTGCATTTAGAAATTCCTGAGTTAATCGCTTCCAACTAGCTGCTTTGCTGAGGTCAGAATGAATGGTGAATTTTTCATAAATTCTAAAATATAAAAACATCAACTGATGGCTTTAAAGCTTAACCAAAAGGTCTTGAAGAAAATACACATTAAAGAATATGTACAGATGTATAAATTACATACCCATCTATTGTTTTTTCTATTTTGTGACTGTTGACATCTAAGAAACGATGAAATCTAATGGAGATAAAATGAAATTTTTACATCAGTTTTACAAAAAGCTAAGTATACCCAAGTCATAGCTCTCCACATCCCCAAATATGCCCGATACCCCTCCCCACCTTGTCTTCTGGCCCCCTTTATTGTTTCATAGGCCCTATGCTGGCCTTGGACTCAGTGATCTTCCTGCCTGAGCCTCCAAANATGCTATACATCTTCTGTTAAAGATGCTCAGTTAAAGACCTTGAAAATTTTAATGTTGGTGTAATAGACTCCACTCATTGTTTTTTATAGATTGCGTAGCTTAGTCATGTGTTGTTGAACTACAGCAATGCGTTCTAATACATATGCATCTAGGCAATTAACATCACTGCATCAGAGTGGACTTATACAAACTAAAATGAGCATAGACATTAATGATATATAGGGCAGGGGGAACCATGGTCTCTGACTGAACTGTCATGCAGTATATTCTACAGTGTGGATGTATTATAATTTTCTAAATTAGTTTCCTGTTAGGTGACTTTTTTTTTTTGAGACAGGGTCTCCCTGTAGCACCAGCTGTCCTGGAACTCACTCTGTAGACCAGGCTGGCCTTGGACTCACAAAGCTCTGCCTGCCTCTGCTTCCCAACTGCTAGGATTAAAGGCGTGCGCCACCATGCCCGGCTTTCTTAGTCTTTTTAATATAAGAGGGAAGCCCAGTGAAGTCTAATGTATTGCTAAATGTACAAAATAAAATAGAAAGAAAAAAATATATTCAAATATATTGTCAAATATTTAAAAAACTCCAGAGCTGGCTCAGCAGTTAAGAGTACTTGTTGCTCTTGCAGAGGATATAGGTTTGGTTCCCAGCAACCACATGGTAACTTATAACCTCCAATAATAACTAATTCTAGGAGATTTGACATCCTTCTCTAGCCTGGGAGTACCAAGCACTCACATGGTGCATATACACACATAAAGGCAGAACACACATACATAGAACTGTAAAACAACAAAAACAACTCTAAAACTTTGTGATATATTAAGAAATATTTCCTAGCCAGGCATGGTGGCGGATGCCTTTAATCCCAGGACTTGGGAGACAGAGGCAGGCATATCTCTGTGAGTTCAAGGCTAGTCTGGTTTACCTAGCGAGTTCCAGAACAGCTGAGGCTACAGGGAGACCCTGTCTCAAAAAAAAAAAAAAAAAAAAAAAAAAAAAGAAAGAAAAAAAATTTACTAAAACATTAAGTAAGATCTGGCAATGGGACCAATAGCTGTTACTAATGTAATGACATTTGGAATTAACCAGAAGCAACTACAATATGCTGTGAAATTATATGATCTCTACTGGTAACAAGTCTTAAACTATTGGAGTTTGTTGTCTTTATTCATAATTGATTAATAGGATATCAGTTAGAATTTACTGTAATTTTGTTTTCCTTCCCTCATCCAAATTCAGAAATACCTGAATTCTTTATTTCTTGAGGTTAAGAATTCATATTATATATAATGTAGTCAACTTCAGTGTCTTTTTATATATTTAAAAATTTATTTATTATTTTTATTTTGTGTGTATGAGTGTATTGCCTGCATGCGGCGTGTGAGTGCAACCATGTCATGCAATGCCCTTGGAGGTCAGAAGGTGTTCCTGAAACTGGAGTTACAGTTGTTAGCAGCCATGTGGGCGCTGGGAATTGAACCCTGGTCCTCTGCAAGGGCAGTCAGTGCTCTTAACTGCTCAGCCATCTCTCCACACCTCAGTGTCTTTCTTATACCTTCACTATCCAGTTTCCAGGGTCTAGAAAAGAGCTGGGGAAAAAAAAGAACATGAACTTTGTTTCTTTTTTGAGACGGGGGCTCCCTGTAGCCCCAGCTGGCCTGGAGATCTCTATGTAGACCAGGCTGGCTTTGAACTCACAGAGATCTGCCTGCCTCTGCCTCCCAAGTGCTGAGATTAAAGACATGCACCACAACACCCTATAAACTATTTATTTTTATTAAATTAAAGCATCATAAAGTTACAGCAATGACACTCAATCTTCATTTTCCATTGCTCAGTAGCAAAGCCAGCAACCTGTATTTAAAAGAAAATTACAGGGGGCTGGAGAAATGGCCTAGTGGTTAAGAGAGCCGACTGCTCTTGCAGAAGACCGGGGTTCTATTCCCAGCACCCACATGGCAGCTGAGAACTGTCTGTAACTCCAATTCCAGGAGAACTCCAGTTCCAGGGGAATCTGAATGCCCTCTTCTGACCTCCGCCATGTTGCATGACATGGGTGCACAGACCTGCATGCAGACAGTACATTCATATAAATAAATAAAATAAAACTAAAAAAAAAAAAATTACAGAGGAGCAGTGGGGGGAGGTGCGGATATCGGAAGGGATGTTAATACTATCAAAATATATTGTATGGGGCTGGAGAGATAGCCTAGTGGTTAAGAGCACCGACTGCTCTTGCAGAAGAGCTGGGTTTGATCCCCAGCACCCACATAGCGGCTGAGAACCGTCTGTAACTCCAATTCCAGGAGAACTCCAGTTCCAGGAGAATCTGAGACCCTCTTCTTTCCTCCGCGGCATTGCACGACATAGGCGCACAAACCTACATGCAGACAGTACATTCATACACATACAAAAATAAATAAAATTAAAAAAATATATATTGTATGAAAGTCACAAAAGTTCAATAAAAACATAAATCACACTATTTAATAACACATCTAATTCTATCCCAGCAAATGGCTGTAACATAACTTTATCATAATCCCATTCTCAATCTGCAAAAGAAGAAAGCAACATCTCAGATTTTTCCAACTCTAAAACTAGGATAATCTGCCTATTCCTACTTAGAAATATTCCTAGAAAAAATTGCTTGGGATAAAATTACTTTTTGGGTTACACGACTTGTTTTAATCACTGCCATTTTAATAAATTACAATAACAAACTGCATTTATAATTTTGGACACTTGGCATACTTTCAATGAACCTGAGAGTTCTGTATTCTCATAAGCCAAGTAGGTATCATATGCCTATGCTTATAAAGGTACAAGCTGACAGAGTTTGAGGCACTGTTTACCCTTCAAGGTGACTCTTTACTGAGAGCACTACAGTAGCTCAGTAGCAGAACCTGAGCTTAACAGGAGGCACTGGACTAATTCCCAGCACACACAAAAAAGATTTTTTACTGACATTTAACAGGTAGGCTATTAGCACTAACATTCTTTTAAGTAGTAATTCCATTAAGAGTAATGGTTACAACAATAGTCTAATTTATATTTTCCATGAAAAAAAATTAGATCAGATTCCTCAATTTAAAAAAATCTAATTATAAAAGAACCTGTAAGGCGGGCGTGGTGGGGTGCATGCCTTTAATTCCAGCTCTCGGGAGGCAGAGGCAGAGAGGCAGGAGGATCTCTGTGAGTTCCAGGCCAGCCTGGACTACGCGGTGAGTTCCAGGCCAGCTGGGGCTACAATGAGACCCTGTCTCCAAAAAAGACAAAACAAACACAAACGAAAAAGAACCTGTAATATGACTTATAGTGGAGGACTCGGTGTCACAGTAACTCACGTTCTACCTGGAGGTGAAGATGTACAAACAGTAAACCACAGAACACAACTTTTAGCACGATGTGACCATAATTCTGTTCTAAAGATGCACTTTCCCAACCACCGAAATAATGGCTTTGATGTGTAATGCCCCGCGTTCGGGACAGCAGGATCGACAACCTGCAGGCAGCTCTCTGGGGGGCGGGGGGAGGGGCCGCACATGGGGCCAGCAGGGCGTGGTGGGCCGGGCCTGCGAGGGTCTCCCTCCCTCCTTCCCCGCCCGCCGGAGGCTCTATAGCCACGGTCGCAGAGCTGGAGCCGTGACGCCCACACCTGAAGTTGGACCAAGCGAAGTTCAAGGCCAGTTGGAAGTTGGGGTCCGCCTGGTCCTGGAGGTCGGTCAGACTCCGGATCAGCTCGCACACGTCGCGCTCCTGCTGTCTGTCCATCCTGCTCCCGGACCATCCTGGGCCCGCCATAGCTCCGCGCGCTCCTTCCTATCAGGAGGCTCCGCTAAGTGGAGACCTTTCTCGCGAGAGTTCCAGCTCTACACGTTGAGTCTTGGAGAAGTGGAGACTGTTCTCGCGAGAGTTCAGGTTCCCGCTGCCCGCTTCTACGGGCGTACTTTTTTTTTGGTCTTTTTGAGACAGGGTACCCCCCCTTTTAGTCCCCGGGCAATCTGCAGGGGCGTACTTTTCCCCCCTGCAGATTGTCCAGGGTTTCCCGTGGGTTGTTGCGAGCTTAGAGGTTCCTTTGTGGTGATGAGATGTGCGCTTTCTACTGGCACGTTGGTAAATTTCAATGCCCTTAGAAAGCCGCTATTTTTAATTTTTTTAGGGCATCTAGTTTTCCAGTTCAGTGTGGGGTTCATATATTTTCTGGGCGCTGTTGACTCACTTCTTCATCTCCTGAGATTTGTTTTCCTCTCTGGCTCATCTAAAGAGGGCTCTATGTTCGTCTATCCACAAAGACCACACAACCTGGTTAATAGTCATCAGGTTGAAGGCAGCAAAACAGCTGTTTTTGCTAAATGGTCTTACTCTTGTTCGGGCCTGCTCTCTGTAGCTCTAACTGCTGGAGGCTGACTTTATAACTTACCTGGCCTAAAGTGGGCAATCGATTTGTAGCTATTAAATAAATGCTCACTTTCAGGCATTTCCACACTTCATTCTGAACCAGGCTGGGATGGATCTGAGTCCCACTGCACCCTCTGCAAAGTCCCAGGGGCACGAGTTCTTGTAACCTGGGACAACGAATTGGACCAGGGATGCATGATTAAAAATTGATCCCCAGCACCCACATGGCGGCCGAGAACCGTCTGAAACTCCAATTCCAGGAGAACTCCAGTTCCAGGGGAATCCGAGACCGTCTTCTGACCTCCGCGGCATTGCACGACACGGGTGCACAAACTTGCATGCAGACAGTACATTCATACACATAAAGAAATAAATAAAATTAATAAAAAAAATTAAAAAAAAATTGAAAAAGTTTATTAAGAAAGCGAAAGTGGGCCCATGAGCAGGTGAGTAAGGGTCTGACCACTTGGGTTCTATCCTCTGGGCCCACATGACGTAAAGAGAGAATCAACTCCCCTAAGTTGTCTTCTGTCCTTCACACATGGGTACTTCTCCTTTAAAAAAACAAAACAAAACTCGGGGCGTGGTAGTGCACACCTTTAATCCCAGCACTTGCGAGGCAGAGGCAGGTGGATCTCTGTGGGTTCAAGGCCAGCCTGGTCTACATAGTGATTCCAGGCCAGCTGGGGCTTCAAGGAGACCCTGTCTCAAAAAGACAAAAAAAAAAAAAAATTAAAGAAAAATTAGAGATGAAAGTGAAAGCACAGCTAATGATGGGGGTGGGGGGGAGACTAGTGAGCTGAAGCTCCTCAAATAAGACTTTGGCCTTTGCAAAATATGCTTACACAGCACCCACCACCCCTATTTGTACACAGCCAGCTTTTCTTCTTTCTGTGTTCATGAGATGAAATAGAGGTAAGGAAGGACTTTAGTTGAGGTCAGGCTGTGCACTAAGCTACTCCATATTGTTTAGAACCGCTTTTTCAGGCTGTGCATGATCCTAGGAGACTCCATTTTTTAAAATTAATTAATTAATTATTTTTTTTGAGACAGGGTCTCCCTATAATCCCAGCTGTCCTAGAACTCACTCTGTAGACCAGGCTGGCCTTGAACTCACAGAGATCCGACTGCCTCTGCCTCCCGAGTGCTGGGATTAAAGGCGTGCGCCACCACACCTGGCTAGGAGACTCCATTTTAACATCAGCTTTTGACCTGCTGGATGACTGCAGGCCCTGGTGGACTTAGAAACTGCAGCACTGTCAGGCACCACCCATCCAACACAGACTGATAGTTTGTTCCTGAACATAAGAGATTCATCCTACACGTTTACTAGGGAAAATTGAAACTGTGGCTACACATGGCATATTAAAATCATATCAGGGAAACCAGGCCCAAGAACTTACTGCACACATCAGATAGAGGAAAGGGTGCAACTCTCTTGCCTGGATGCCACAAAATGATGAACACCTAACACTACCATGGCATGGCCCTACACCAGCCTATCATCTGATACCTGGAGTGTTGACTCAACATATCCACTGTCTGCCCCTCTACTTGTTCACCTGTCCAGACCTGGACCTGATCCAGCATTCCCTGCTGCTGTCCCATTCTGACTTTGTTAGCTGAATTCTGCAGCTTTACTCTCAAACGTGACTCCAGCAGCAGCAGCAGCAGCAGCAGCAGCAGCAGCAGCAGCAGCAGCAGCAGAGCAGCTCCCTCCTGGCACTGATCTGGTTTGTTGCCAATACAGACTCTCAGTCTACTTCTGAAGCCTCTTAAACTGCATTGGATCCTTTTTAATTTGTTCTCTCTCTGTCTCTCTGCTTATTTGCTTTGAGACAGTGTCTCCCTCTAGCCCCAGCTGGCCTGGAACTCCCTCTGTAGACCAAGCTGGCCTTGAACTCACAGAGACCTGCCTGCCTCTGCCTCCTGAGTGCTGGGATTAAAGGCGTGCGCCACCATGCCTGGCACTAAAGACGGTTCTTAGCTGCCATGTTGGTGCTGGGAATCAAACCAGGGTCCTCTGCAAGAGCAATCAGAGCTCTTAATCGTGGAGCCATCTCTCCAGCCCCTGAAACCTTTTTTAAAATAAGTAAAATCACCAGAAAACTTTTAGAACTAATAAACACTTTCACTAGACAGGATACAGAATATACATACAAAAATTATTAGCCTTCCTATATATCAACAATAAACTGAAAAAAAAAAAAAGAAATCGAGGAAACAATCCCATTTACAATGACCTAAAAAAATGCGTTGAGGGGCTGGAGAGATAGCCTCGCAGTTAAGAGCACTGACTCCTCTTTCAGAGGACCCGGGTTCGATCCCCAGCACCCACATGGCAGCTAAGAACCGTCTGTAACTCCAATTCCAGGAGAACTCCAGTTCCAGGGGAATCCGAGACCCTCTTCTGACCTCCGCGGCATTGCACGACATGGGTGCACAAACCTACATGTAGACAGTACATTCATACACATACAGAAATAAATAAAAAAAAAAAAAAAAAAAAAAAAAAAAAAAAAAAAAGGCACATAGATCAATGGAATAGAATAGAGATCCAGATGCAAGGTCACACACCTAGAGCCACCTGATTGTCAACAAAGATGCCCAAAAGACACCAAGTTCAACAAATGGTGCTGGGAAAACTGCATAGTTACATCTAGAGGAATGAAACTAACTCCTTATCTCCGCCTGTGCAGATCTCAACTCCAAATGGGTCAAGGACCTCAGCATAAGACCTGAAACTCTGGAACTGCTAGAGGAAAAGTAGGGAGTGCTTTTAGAGACACAGTCTAGGTAAAGACTGTCTGAATAGGACTCTGAGCACCCAGAAAATAAGGCCAACATCTCCTGGAACTGGAGTTACAGTTGTTAGCCACCATGTGAGCATTGAGGATTGAGCCCAGGTCCTCTAGAGCAGCTAGTTCTCTAAACTACTGAGCCCTCTCCAGCCCCTAAAGCTTGTATTTTAATCTTGTATGTGTCTTCTATCATATGTAACAATTTCAAAGTGAACTCCTAGTTCAGGCACATGAGCCAACTTTTACTACAGGAAATTCCAAGAGACCCCTTATTAACATGTAAGAAGTTACAAAGTGTTACAGAAAATTAATTGATCACCATCTATCTGCACCTTTATAAGATTTCTGACCATAGCTGGGAGTGGGGCTGGGGGTGGGGCTGGAGGATAGGGATGTGGAGGTTTAAAAAGAGAGAAGCCAGGGGGCCGGAGAGATGGCTCAGTGGTTAGGAGCACTGGCTGGTCTTGTAGAGAACCCGGGTTTGATTCCCAGCACTCACATGGTGGCTAACAATTGTGACTCCAGATCCAAGGGATCTGACATCATCCTCTGGCCTTTGCAGACATTGCACATATGGGTGCATTGAAATACATGCAGGCAATACACACACACACACACACACTCACACACTTTTTATTTTTTTAAAGAAAGAAGCCAGTTGACAAAAAGTACTGAAACTCTCCTACCTAGGCTATGTGAAACAAATAGAGCATGCTCAGTAAAGTCTGTGATATATAAGGACAAGAGCAGGTGGGTGCAGTAAAGGCACAGGACTTTGTGGCTTAAGATTTTGAGCCTGTGTATTTCCCCAGCTCACTAGCACACTCCTGTTCTACGGAATCAGTCTTTCTCTCCCTCTCTCTCCCTCCCTCCCTCCTTCTCCCTCCTTCTCTTGCTTCTTCCCTCCTTCCCTCCCTCCCTGCCTCCCTCCCTCCACCACTCCCTCCCTCCCTCCGTTGCTTGCTTGACAGGGTCTCCCGATAGTTGGCAACTAGTTTGAAACTCGATGTATAGATCCAACTGGCCTCAGTCTCATAGAGATCAACCTGCTTCTGCTTCCCAAGTCCTGAAATTAAAAGCATGGGCACCCTAGCCCAACCTCCCTTTCTTAAGTAAAAAGAGATGGGTCAGCGGTTAAGAGCAC
>VZQC01000756.1:105437-131162 GCA_009823505.1 Rhizomys pruinosus | reverse complement strand
CCATTCTTTCTTCTCCTTGCTTCTCTCCCTCCCCCCACCCCAGAAAAAAAATAAGGAAAGACTTTGAAGGTGCTGGATTCTCTCAGAGAACACTGCTCCTGCAGAGGCTGAGCTCTTCTAGGGCAGAAAAGACTTGCAAAGGTAATGTGTAAGGACCAGCGGCTCTGGAAAAGCTCACGGGGGCAGGATTTGTGTGTGACAGTTACATCCTGGGCGCTTCTAATTTCCATTAGCTTTTCCTATGAGGGGCAGAGGCCATACAGATACAGGGCATAGGCCAAATACGATAGCTGCTACCTCATTATGGTGGCACAGAAAAGCGGGGCCTCTTTGAGAGTTTGGGACCAGTTGCTTATTTACTGGTAGGGGCTGGAGAGGTGACTCAAGGCTAAGAATACTTCCCACACTTCCACTGGAGGTTCAGTTCCCAGTGCTCACAATTAGGTGACTCATGACCACCTGTAACTCCAGATCATGGGGATCCCATGTCCTCTTCTGGCCTCTGTGGGCACCTGCACATATAAGGCATATCCACATACAGACATACACACAAATAAATATAAAACATAATTGGGGCTGGAGAGATGACCTAGTGGTTAAGAGCACTGACTGCTCTTGCAGAGGACCTGGGTTCGATCCCCAGCACCCACATGGCGGCTGAGAACTGTCTTTAACTACAGCTCCAGGGGAATCTGACGCCCTCTTCTGACCTCTGTGGCATTGCATGACATGAGTGCACAAACATACATGCAGATAGTACATTCATACACACACACAAAAAATAAAAAAAAATAAAAAATGCTACTAGCAATAATGGTAAGGATTTAATACTGTGAGATCAGAGCCTTGGACACCATTTGTTGCCTAAGGCCAAGTCCCTGATGGATACAGTCTCACAAATCCTGAAAACTCTTCTGGACATCTCCCTTTTTACCCATATTAAGTAGGATAATCTTGTTTCTATTCTCCTTTATTAACCCTAACCCTAAAACGAATGTGGAAACCAAAGAAAGCAGAGTTCCCCAGGTCATGACTGGGTGAGCCGTTTCTTTCTTAGGTCCTAGCGTGATCAGAGGTTCCACTGGCTCAGCAGCTTCTCAAACAAATGATGCCCCAAAACAAGGCTCTGCCCAGTGGGAACTGCTGATCGCACAGCCTCAGAATCCTTCCCAGAATCTTCAGTCTTCATGGACCAACTTACAGAGAAACAAACTTTAAACTTTTAATGGACGCAGAACTGTGGGTTAGAAAATGTTCTGTTCAGTGGACAGATATCAGCTGATCAAATTTCCTTAGGTAACAACTTTATCGTGTTCCTGAGACATGGCTTTCACAACCTACCCATTTTCCTGGAACCTTAGCCCGACTCTCAATTCATGGCACTGGATTTGTGCTCTGTGAAAGTCGTTTCCTCCAGCTTCCCTCCCTCCTTCCTTCCCTCTCCTCTTCCCTCTCTTCCTTCTACTCTGGGAATGGAACTCATCGGAAGGGCAAGCGTACTTTACCTTTGAGGTATGCTGTGCTGTCCAGGCTGGCCTCGGTTCTCTTGGCTCAGATGATGTTCCTGCCACAGCTCCTGGAGCAGCTGAGTTACCTGGGGTGCACCACCACATCCGACTCCCTCTTTTAAGATGATCTCTTCCTCCTCAGAAGCAGACCTTTGTTGTTTGAAGTACAGACATTGATCAAATCCTATTTTTGCCTGACTTTTTCCTGGGGAGGCATGATCATATGTTAATTTATTCCATAGACCAAAGAAATCCTTCCTCCCAAGCCTAGCTTATTGAGCCAGGTGAGTTACTGGGTTGCTTATGAGCCTGTGGATGAGGTTAGGCATGTATAGAAGCCTGGATGCCTCTACGGCAGCTGCACCCCTGGCCTGGCACTTCCTGCATGATTCGCAGGCAGCTCACTGATTGGAAAGTTGTCTTCTCTCAGCTATTGTTACTGCTTATATGGCCTCCGGAAGGACTGTGTGAATCTTGCAACTTATAGGAGCTTCCTGAATCTTCTAAGTTTTGTTTACTTTGTTTTGCCATCTTGAGTCTTACGAGCTTCTCTCCCCCTCCATGGGAGAATATTTCAGTTCAGAGGAAATAGTTATGCAACTCATAACTATCCATTTATGCTAATTTCTCAATCTCTGTATAGCTTCTAAAGTAAGAGAAGTTAGTTTGCAATTTACCCGTTTTTTTTTTTTTTTTTGAGACAGGGTCTCCCTATAGCTCCAGCTGGCCTGGAATTCACTCTGCAGATCAGGCTGCCCTTGAACTCACAGAGATCTGCCTACCTCTGCCTCCCAAGTGCTGGGATTAAAGGCATCTGCCACCACACCCGGCTCAAAGACGGTTCTTAGCCGCCATGTGGGTGCTGGGAAATGAACCCAGGTCCTCTGCAAGAGCATTCAGTGCTCTTAACTGCTGAGCCATCTCTCCAGGCCCAACTTACCCAAGTTTTATAAAAAGAATTAGAGACATTGGAATATGCAAAAAAGGAACTACTACAATTCCAATATTGAGTGCAACTATTATCATTGTAATATTTCTTTTTTTCCATTTTATATACACATTTTAATACAAATACATGTGTATATTATAATTCATCTTGCATTTTCCTGTTTTATTATTTTTAATTTATTACAACATGCGTTATGTAATGTGTTGTATCTTATTTTATTAAATTCATAGCTTTTTTAATGTTTGCCAACTATTTATTACCTTGAATAAATTATATTCAGTGAATATGCTATTACCACGAAAAACTTAATAAAAAGGGATTGGGACTAACGTGCATCTAATTTATGTTCTTGAGTTTTCTGTGATTTGAGAGTCTCTCTCACCAACAATACACAGCAACACAGAGGAAGAGAATTTTGCACCTGAAAGGTTTCCGACTGTGCTGCCGAGGGAGGAGCTAGCTTTCCATAGGCAGTCATGGGAAAGGCCCATGGTAAAAGCTACAAGCTGGACACATAAATGTGAGAACAAAAGAAAGCCTAATTTGATTAACAGCCAGCAAGACACCAGCCAAGGTTAGAGACCAGAAACACTGCAAGATCAGCGAGTTGCAGCCACGGCTGGGGCTAATGGACAGCAGACAGCGGAGGGAACAGCTAACAAAGCAGGAGTCAAGAATGGTAAAGGGAGCTTTACCCACCCTCCTAACTGGATGTGCAGCATTTGGATGGTGTGTGATGACCTCCCCAGTTGGGCTCGGGGAACCGGCACAGAGGATGTGGCTCCTGGATTGGCTGGGCCCATGATATGCTTGGAAAAGTAACCAAATTCGGAGACATTACCCCAGCCTTTGCCCAGTTGAAACAAAATTCTTTCTCTGTTGTTAAAGAGAGGGTTTCCCTGTATCCCTAGGCTGGCCTTGATCTCACAGAGATCCCATGCCTCTGGCCCCCAAGTGCTGGGATTAAAGACTGGCACCACCAAGCCCGGCTACTAATTCCCTTCACAGTCCACTCGTATGGGATGTCTACTAGCTTTCTTTCTGTAATAAATATTTAAACCTTGGAGTTTTCCCTTCTTTTCCTTAATTACTTACCTCTCCTAATTTTTCCTTAACAAAATCTGCTTTCCTTTCAATTACTCTTGTGTCTCCACATCTTTAATTATCATCAACTGTCTCAGGTTGACTTTTGGTAACTTGCTCACCTGGAACCTGAGTCCTTGAGTCTTGCTCTGGGAAAGGCTCATCATGCCACGTTGTAGTGAATATTCTCGAGGCTAGCTCCAACTGTGGCCCTCATTGTCCAAGTGAGTCTAGAATTCAGGCTGTCTCCAGTGTTTAGGTTGTTCTCCTCATAAGATGTGCCTTAATGAATCACCCTGGGAGAATATATATCTACCATTAGTAACATTCCATGATGAATCTGCTTTCTGTTATGCAGAAAGTATGTGCACCATACTAAAGGTATTAGGGTTCACCTTGGGCAGCTGGTTTGGAACCAAGGGCCAGACAGACTCCAGCCCCTACCGAATACCCTCCCTGGATGGGTTGGCCCCACCTGTACACCTCTGGGTAAGGCAGGGATCTGCATCCATCTCTTTGGACCAGAAAATGTCTACACACATGCGCCACATATATTAAAGATGCTAGACCATATTAGTAGGATGGCCTGGTTAAAAGTAGAAATTCCAGGAGTTTTCCAATTAATTTGTATCCATATTATCAACTAGATATAGGGGGGTTGGACTATATAGCACGGGGATGCACTATAGTCAATTCCTATAATTTTCTGTTGTCTTGGCATTCAATTTTTTTTTTTAGAAAGCCAAGAATTTTTTTTTTTATTTTTTTTTTGGTCTTTTTGAGACCTGGCCTGGAACTTACTATGTAGATCAGGCTGGTCTTGAACTCACAGAGATCCACCTGCCTCTGCCTCCTGAGTTCTGGGAATAAAGGCCTGCATTACAACACCCTGATTTGAGTCAAGAATTTTTTCGGGGGGACTTTTTGAGGCAGGGTCTTCCTTTAGTCCCAGCTGGCCTGGAGCTCACTATGTAAACCAGGCTGGCCTTGAACTCACAGGGATCCACCTGCCTCTGCCTCCCAAGTGCTGGGATTAAAGGCTGAGTCATGAATTTTATCCAAAATATTTTGATTATATTCTGACACCTCCCCTATCTCCACTCTAACCTTTCCAACACCCACCTGACTTCATGACTTCTGCTAGCAAAAGAAAAACCCCATCTCTCTTATACAACAGATGTGGTCCGGGTGCCAAAAAAATCATATCTCATTAGAATGTCAGTGATCTGTAATTGTTGGCATTCTTTTTGAATGAACATTAGGCTTTCTCATACTGGAAACAGGATCTCATCACTCTCAACAGTTCCCAGTTCTCTGTCACCCTCTGTCTACACAAACTCCTGGTGGCACTCTTGCCTATGATACAGTGAGATACAACCCAATTTATCTGCCTTACTGGCCTGTATACCCTACCTGGAAAGTATAGATATGGTGTGGGGCCCACCAGCTTGCTAAACACACAGGACTTAGCATAGGTCCTGTAAGTAATACACTACTTCTGTTATGCTGCCTCTCTGAGTATTTATTTAAACACCTGAACCTAATATCGATCCTTGTCAGGGCTCTCTTAGAGAGTGTCTATCTAGGTAGGAATGTAAGGGACTAAATTCCTGACAAGTAAGCAGGGTCACTGAGGAATAAGAAACATGGCACACTTCTGTCTTCTTCTTGGTCTCTGGCAGGAAGGCCTTATTTATTTTTAACTCTAATAGGACCCCTTCAACTGACCTACTTAGAGTCACGTAGCCCTGGATAACTCATCTTGGAAATGTGAGGTACCAATCTTACCTTTTTCTTTGTTTAAGTTGACCAATCCAAGATTTGGGGAGGAGAAACCACTAAAATCTTTAAAATACAGATTCTCTCTGGGAGACATTGGATTTCAGTTTCTGGATCTCTGCTCCATTTGTAGAGAGCTTCATCTTTCTGTATGAGTGTATATATGTGTGGTTCTTTATGTATATGGATTTGATTATTATTATTATTATTATTATTATTAGGTCTTTTCGAGATAGGGTCTCCCTGTAGCCCCGGCTGTCCTGGAACTTGCTCTGTAGACCAGGCTGGCCTTGAACTCACAGAGATCCACCTGCCTCTGCCTCCCAAGTGCTAGGACTAAAGGCATGTGCCACCATGCCAGGCGGATTTGATTATCTTTCAATAAAAGTCTGCTTGATAGCAACTCTCTGCTGGTGTGAGATTTTTCCTGCCTTTTAATTTTATTTCTTTGGCTGAGAAAATGAACCCAACTATACCCCTAGACTGATAACAATGCCAACTGCAATAAGGATAAACTATAGATTGCTCGGCAGAGAAGAACAAGAACATCTGCCAGCATAAACCTGTCTCCCATGTGAGGGTCACTAAGGCATTGGTGCATCCATGAGGATGAAGAAGTGGATCATTGCAAATGCCTGTGACCAGGTCTGTGGAGCTCCAAGAGTAGAGTTTATAGCTGTTCTCCAAGAGACATGGGAGAAAATTAGACAAAAATACAGCACACACACTCTCGTCCTCTACTTTCAGAGAAGGTGCTGCCTGCCATTTCTTCCTGGCCCTGCTGTCTGGCCCTTCCCATCTCCCCCAGAGCACTGGCTCATCTCATTGGCTGGGAAGGACAGAGAAAGGAGGACCTAGATGGATGATTAGGACTGATTGCTTCTCAGGGTGCCTCAGAATTTCAAATTTTGCACATAAAATTTGTGAACAATTTGTAACATTTCAGTCATACTAGAATTATTTTTTTTAATTTTATTTATTTTCATATGTGTATGAACGTACCATCTGCATGCAGGTTTGTGCACCCGTGCCATGCAATGCTGCGGAGGTCAGAAGAGGGCGTGGGATTCCCCTGGAACTGGAGTTAAAGATGGTTTTCAGCTGCCATGTGGGTGCTGGGGATCGAACCAGAGTCTTCTGCAAGAGCAGTCAGTGCTCTTAACCACTAGGCCATTTCTCCAGCCCTAGAATTCTTTTTATCTTATTTTATGTTATTACAATTACTGTGTGTGTGTATGTGTATGTTTTGTGTGTGAGTGCAGGTGCCTGTGTGCCATGGCATGCGTTATGGCAGTCAGAAGATAATGTTCAGTTGGTTCTGTCCTTTCACTGTGGGTTCCAAGAATTAAATTCCAGTCATGGGACTTACTTAGCGTGGCAAGAGATTATACTCACTGAGCCACCTTGCCAGTTCTAGAATCTCTTTTTTTTTTTATAAAAAACTTAAAAAAAATTTTTTTTTATGTGTATGAATGTACTGTCTACATGTAGGTTTGTGCACCCATGTTGTGCAATGCTGCAGAGGTCAGAAGAGGGCGTCGGATTCCTCTGGAACTGGAGTTAAAGACGGTTCTCAGCCGCCATGTGGGTGCTGGGGATTGAACCCAGGTCCTCTGCAAGAGCAGTCGGAGCTCTTAACCACTAGGCCATCTCTCCAGCCCTCTGGAATCTCTTAAGATTTACTCATGTGCTGTTAGGGATTTGTCAGGCAAGCAATAATATATGTTGCAAAAACATGCCTGTGGGTATTTAATGCCAGAAATAATTAGTTTATTTCAACTTCTATTCATAGCATAGCTACATACACAAAAATGATTGTATCCAGTATGGCCCAAAGCATTATTGGTTCTTCTTCTCCTTCCTGGAGATTGTTACATTTCATCCCCTGTCCAGGATTCTGTAATTACTCTGGGGGAGCAAAAAGCTTATGGGTGGTTAACCTTAAAATTTTACAGCTAAAGTTTTTGCACAATCATTTTTCAAAGTGGTTCGTATCACTTTTTTAATTAAAACATAGCTAAAGATTTACTACCTCAATATGAATTACTATTATTCTCACAAAATCTTTCTCTCCATGGTTAATGTTTGTGACCCTCATGTTCTAATTTAGTTTTACTACCTGCCACATAAAATCATATTTAATGTGAATCTCTTTCTCTATTCCATCACCAGATCAAGAATGTACTTGCTCTTATTTGATGAACACTGAGATGCAGAGCAAGTGCCCTCTTCCTCCTCACTGTCACCATCACCAAACACCAGTTCACTGAATCCTCAGTGCCAACCACTGAGCTGGATGCTTCATATTCACTTTTTTATTGCCTGCTCATAAAGCCCCTTGAGCTAGGCCTAGTAACCAGCTGCTCACTTTGCTAGTGGGACAGCAAATCAGAATCCAATATTTTCTGACATCATGGGTTCTGCCTGTGAGTTTCAGTGTGCAGAGTAATCCTTTGTCTTTAATCTTTTGCTTTTCACACTTTTCTTTGCCTCAGGGTCTCCCTCTGCAGGCCAAACTGGCCTGGAGCTCACTAGGTAGCCCAGGCTGCCTGCAATTCCCAAGTGCTGGGATTTCAAATGTGAGACACCATAATCAGTTGTAACTTGTTATTGATGAATGCATACACTTACTCAGCCTGTAAAAGTAGGAAGCCAGGGGCTGGAGAGATGGCTCAGCGGCTAAGAACGCCGACTGCTCTTACAGAGGACCTGGGTTCGATTCCCAGCACCCACATGGCGGCTAAGAACTGTCTTTAATTCTAGTTCCAGGGGAATCCGATGGCCTCTTCTGACCTCCGCAGCAATGCACGACACGGGTGCACCAACCTACATGCAGACAGTACACTCATACACATAAAAAAAATAATAAAAAAATTTTTTAAAAAAGTTATGTTTTACCATCCAAACATCTGTGTCTATACCAAAGTAACCTACCATAACAATTAGTACTGTTTAAATACCTAGATATCGAATTGCTTGTGCTTCATTAGTAGGATCGAAAGGTTATTCCTGGACAAACTGTCAGCCCATGAAAGGAAATAGCCAGAATTGACCAGAGACCAAGACAACAGCTCCAGAGAAAGTAGACTGTTTTTCTTCTCATCCACCTGTGCCCCTTTTCTAAGCCTAGGGAACAATCTGCAGAAGAGGGGGTGTGGTAGAATGTAAAGGCTGCGATTGGGGTGAATGGTGAAACTACAGCAATATAGTCTGGACACTCATTTGATCAACTTGATTGAACATACAAGCCCCCCCTGCTGGATGGTGGGACCCATGGGCTGTGTGGGTTTGGGCACAACTGATTGCAAATTGGTTTTGCATGAAGGATGCTTGTACTCATAAATTATTACTTATTGTTAAAAAAATGAAAAAATAACTGAGAGAAAGATGCAGGACAGTTATGGCAGAATGCATGATCTGGGATGGGGTGGGGTGGGGGGAAGGGAAAGGGAAATATGCCTGAACTGAATTGGAAAATGATGTATGAAATACACAAAGCGGGGCTGGAGAGATGGCCTAGCGGTTAAGAGTGCCGACCGCTCTTACAGAGGACCCGGGTTCGATCCCCAGCACCCATATGGCGGCCGAGAACCATCTGAAACTCCAATTCCAGGAGAACTCCAGTTCCAGGGGAATCCGACACCCTCTTCTGACCTCCGCGGCATTGCACAACATGGGTGCAGAAACCTGCATGCAGACAGTATATTCATACACATACAGAAATAAATAAAATTAATTAAATAAAAATAATTAAAAATAAATTAAAAAAACAAGAAAACAAACGACTCACTCAAAAGATGGAGTAAAGAGATGAACAGAGACTTCACCACTGAGGAAGTAAAGATAGCTGAGAAACATCTTTAAAAGTGTTCAACATTGTTAATAATTAAGGAAATGCAAATTAAAACCACTCTCAGGTATCATCTCACTCCAATAAGACTGGCTGAGATCAAGAAAACGGACACTAAATGCTGGAGAGGTTGTAGGGAAAAGAGAAGACTCATCAACTGCTGGCGGGAATATAAACTTGTACATCAATTATGGAAAGCAGTGTGGAGAACCCTTACAAGACTCAAAATGAGCCTACCACCTGACCCAGGCATACCACTCTTGGGTATATATCCACAAGACTCATCTTACCGCAAAGATGCATGCATATCTATGTTTATTGCAGCTCTCTTCACAATAGCAAAGAGCTGGAACCAACCCAAATCCTGCTCAACTGGTGAGTGGATAACAAAAATGGGGTACATCTACACAATGAGTTCTATGCAGTGGTAAAGAAAGTTTGCATCATGAATTTTTCAGGTAAATGGATAGAAATAGAAGTCTTTACGCTAAGTGAAGTAACACAGTCCCAAAAAAAGCAAAGAGGAAATGGTTTCGCTCATTTGGATTCCAATTAAAAAAAAAAAAAAAAAAAGGCCCACTTTGAAGCAAGCATTAAAGTACACCCCATTGGCTATGGCTAATGGAATCTGGAACCCGACTTTTAATTTACATACTCATTTGTCAGACACAGGGCAATCCACCCCGGTGTCTGTTATGTTTTGCATGAGAAACACACATCATATTATTCTTAAGCTCAAGATTTGATGTCATAAAATAAAATTGAATACAGAAGGGTTTTTAAAAAAAAATTCAGCCCATAAAATTTAAATATTCTCCTGTGAGTAAATCATTCCATTGTGCCACATCAATGAAAATCTTTGCTTCCTTTTCCAAAAGGAAAGACTCTACTGCAAAAGATGTATGCATTTTTTGGTGGAATACCATTAGGTGTCTGATCATCTAGTAACTCATCTTATTTGATTCTTTTTAATTTATTATTTCTATTTTATGTGTATGAATGTATTTCCTAGATGGATGTAAGTGCACCACGTCATGCAATGTCCATGGAGATCAGAAGAGGGTATTGGATTCCCTGCAACTAGAGTTATGGATGACTGTTAGCTACCATTTGAGTGCTGGGAACTGAACCCAGGTCCTCTATGAGAACAGCCAATATTCTTAACCACTGAGTCATCTCTCCAGCCCTCTTATTTGATTCTTTACAATCAAATTTCTCTAGTTGTGCTTCCTTTACTAACAAAAAGTTTCCTGTTTAATGCTAAACTAGTATTTGGTTTTATATCTTAATACAATGAAAGGAACTGGCCTCATACTTTTTTTTTAAACATAACTTTTTTAAATTTTCATTTTTTATTGATGCTTTGTGTATTTTTTTTAATTTTTTATTTATTTCGTATGTAGTATGAATATACTGTCTGCATGCAGGTTTCTGCACCCATTGTTGTGCAATGCCGCGGAGGTCAGAGAGGGTGTCGGATTCCCCTGGAACTGGAGTTCTCCTGGAATGGAGTTTCAGATGGTTCTCGGCCGCCATATGTGGCTGGGGATCGAACCCGGGTCCTCTGTAAGAGCGGTCGGCACTCTTAACCGCTAGGCCATCTCTCCAGCCCCGCTTTTGTTATTTCATACATCATTTTCCAATTCAGTTCAGGCATATTTCCCCTTCCCTTCCCCCCACCCCCCCATCCCAGATCATGCATTCTGCCATAACTGTCCTGGCATCTTTCTCTCAGTTATTTTTTCATTTTTTTTAACAATAAGTATAATTTACGAGTACAGCATCCTTCATGCAAAACCAATTTGCAATCAGTTGTGCCCAAACCCACACAGCCCATGGGTCCCCACCATCCAGCAGGGGGGGCTTGTATGTTCAATCAAGTTGATCAATGAGTGTCCAGACTATATTGCTGTAGTTTCACCATTCACCCCAATCGCAGCCTTTACATTCTACCACACACCCCCTCTTCTGCAGATTGTTCCTAGGCTTAGAAAAGGGGCACAGGTGGATGAGAAGAAAAACAGTCTACTTTTCTCTGGAGCTGTTGTCTTGGTCTCTGGTCAATTCTTGATATTTCCTTTCATGGGCTGACAGTTTGTCCAGGAAATAACCTTTCCGATCCTACTAGAAGCACAAGCAATTCGATATCGGTATTAATTAAAATACTAATAGTTATGGTAGGTATATCTTTGGTATAGGACACAGCAATGTTTGGAGGTAACATAACTTTATTTAAAAAATTTTTTTTATTTTTTTTTATGTGTATGAGTGTACTGTCTGCATGTAGTTGGTGCACCCGGTGTGCATGTGCTGCGGAGGTCAGAAGAGGCCATGGATTCCCCTGGAACTAGAGATTAAAGACAGTTCTTAGCCGCCATGTGGGTGCTGGGATCAAACCCAGGTCCTCTGTAAGAGCAGTCGGCGTTCTTAGCCGCTGAGCCATCTCTCCAGCCCCTGGCTTCCTACTTTTACAGGCTGAGTAAGTGTATGCATTCATCAATAACAAGTTACAACTGATTATGGTGTCTCACATTTGAAATCCCAGCACTGGGAATTGCAGGCAGCCTGGGCTACCTAGTGAGCTCCAGCGCCAGTTGGCCTGACAGAGGGAGACCCTGAGGCAAAGAAAAGTGTGAAAAGCAAAAGATTAAAGACAAAGGAATTACTCTGCAACACTGAAACTCACAGGCAGAACCCATGATGTCAGAAAATATTGGATTCTGATTTGCTGTCCCACTAGCAAAGTGAGCAGCTGGTTACTAGGCCTAGCTCAAGGGGCTTTATGAGCAGGCAATAAAAAAGTGAATATGAAGCATCCAGCTCAGTGGTTGGCACTGAGGATTCAGTGAACTGGTGTTTGGTGATGGTGACAGTGAGGAGAGAGGGCACTTGCTCTGCATCTCAGTGTTCATCAAATAAGAGCAAGTACATTCTTGATCTGGTGATGGAATAGAGAAAAGATTCACATTAAATATGATTTTATGTGGCAGGTAGTAAAACTAAATTAGAACATGAGGGTCACAAACATTAACCATGGAGAGAAAGATTTTGTGAGAATAATAGTAATTCATATTGAGGTAGTAAATCTTTAGCTATGTTTTAATTAAAAAAGTGATACGAACCACTTTGAAAAATGATTGTGCAAAAACTTTAGCTGTAAAATTTTAAGGTTAACCACCCATAAGCTTTTTGCTCCCCCAGAGTAATTACAGAATCCTGGACAGGGGATGAAATGTAACAATCTCCAGGAAGGAGAAGAAGAACCAATAATGCTTTGGGCCATACTGGATACAATCATTTTTGTGTATGTAGCTATGCTATGAATAGAAGTTGAAATAAACTAATTATTTCTGGCATTAAATACCCACAGGCATGTTTTTGCAACATATATTATTGCTTGCCTGACAAATCCCTAACAGCACATGAGTAAATCTTAAGAGATTCCAGAGGGCTGGAGAGATGGACCATAGTTGTTAAGAGCTCCAGACTGCTCTTGCAGAGGACCTGGGTTCAATCCCCAGCACCCACATTGGCGGCTGAGAAACCGTCTTTAACTCCAGTTCAGAGGGAATCCAGACGCCCTCTTCTGCCCTCTGCAGCATTGCACAACATGGGCTACACAAACCTACATGTAGACAGTACATTCATAACACATAAAAAAAAATTTTTTTAAGTTTTTTATAAAAAAAAAAAGAGATTCATAGAACTGGCAAGGTGGCTCAGTGAGTATAATCTCTTGCCACGCTAAGTAAGTCCCATGACTGGAATTTAATTCTTGGAACCCACAGTGAAAAGGACAGAACCAACTGAAACATTATCTTCTGACTGCCATAACGCATGCCATGGCACACAGGCACCTGCACTCACACCACAAAACATACACATACACACACACAGTAATTGTAATAACATAAAATAAGATAAAAAAATTCTAGGGCTGGAGAAATGGCCTAGTGAGTTAGGCACTGACTGCTCTTGCAGAGACTCGGTTCGATCCCCAGCACCCACATGCAGCTGAAAACCATCTTTAACTCCAGTTCCAGGGGAATCCACGCCCTCTTCTGACCTCCGCAGCATTGCAATGGCACGGCGTGACACAAACCTGCATGCAGATGGTACGTTCATTACACATATGAAAATAAATAAAATTAAAAAAAATACATTCTAGTATGACTGAAATGTTACAAATTGTTCACAAATTTTATGTGCAAAATTTGAAATTCTGAGGCACCCTGAGAAGCAATCAGTCCTAATCATCCATCTAGGTCCTCCTTTCTCTGTCCTTCCCAGCCAATGAGATGAGCCAGTGCTCTGGGGGAGATGGGAAGGGCCAGACAGCAGGGCCAGGAAGAAAATGGCAGGCAGCACCTTCTCTGAAAGTAGAGGACGAGAGTGTGTGTGCTGTATTTTTGTCTAATTTTCTCCCATGTCTCTCTTGGAGAACAGCTATAAACTCTACTCTTGGAGCTCCACAGACCTGGTCACAGGCATTTGCAATGATCCACTTCTTACATCCTCATATGGACTGCACCAATGCCTTAGTGACCCTCACATGGGAGACAGGTTTATGCTGGAGATGTTCTTGTTCTTCTCTGCCGAGCAATCTATAGTTTATCCTTATTGCAGTTGGCATTGTTATCAGTCTAAGGGGTATTGTTGGGTTCATTTCTCAGCCAAAGAAATAAAATTAAAAGGCAGGGCAACAAATCTCACACCAGCAGGAGAGTTGCTATCAAGCAGACTTTTATTGAAAGATAATCAAATCCGCCTGGCAAGCGGTGGCACATGCCTTTAATCTCTAGCACTCTGAGGAGGCAGAGGCAGGTGGATCTCTGTGAGTTCAAGGCCAGCCTGGTCTCAGAGCAAGTTCCAGGGACAGCTGGGGCTACATGGGAGACCCTTCTCGAAAAAGAAGCTCTTTAATTAATTAATAATATTAAAATAACCTAACTCAAACTCCAGTATACCATACAAGAACCACACATATTACCACTCATCTACCGAAAAGACTTAAGCATACTCATTACAAACTNACACACACACACACACACACACACATACAGAAAAAAGAAATAAAATATTTTAAATAACACATAAACTCAAAAACACTCTCTAAGCCAGGCGTGGTGGCGCATACCTTTAATCCTAGCACTCGGGAGGCAGAGGCAGGTGGATCTTTGTGAGTTCAAGGCCAGCCTGGTCTACAGAGTGAGCTGGGGCTACAGGGGGACCCTGTCTCAAAAAGACCAAAAAACAATTGGAATACAGCTTTTAAAAAGATTTAAGTAAGTATTAATATGTAATTATTTCAAAACAAATTAAAGCTGTATATAAAGTTTCTTATTTTGAGTGACAAAAACTCAAGGCCAGCATGCAGCACAATTATAGTTATGACATGGTTTTCATGAGATGTTCCTGGATTTCTATTCCAACACATGGGCCTCAGAAAATAAGAGAATGGTAACTTTGGAATCAATTGCAGTGTTCAGTGAGGCCAGATGACAAGCGCTTTCTGCACTCAGTAAAGAATGAGATGAAGTTCAAGCAAATGGGTGTTGTAATGAAGTTGTCTGATCCAACACCAATGGATAGAAAGATGATTGCTGGAGCACTGCTTTCCCCTGTAAGAATGAGGGTGACAGTGGCTGACTTGTCCCCAGCTCCAGTCAAGTCCACACCTACTTACACACAGGGTCCTTCAGCCTGCAGTAAGTGCGAAATGAAGGTGGGTGTGTTCCCTGTCATAGGATGAGGACCCTTCGAAGGGTGAGAGATATTAGTGCTTATTTCTCACGACCTCATGCAAGCTCTGTCTTTCTGAATCTGCAGCACTAGCTTCTACAAATTTACTGGCCTTTGATTTGAATTTGGATCTCTTAAATTTTTTTTATGTGTATGAATGTACTGTCTGCATGTAGGTTGGTGCACCCATGTCGAGCAATGCCTCGGAAGTCAGGAGAGGGTGTTGGATTCCCCGAAACTGGAGTTAAAGACGGCTCTCAGCTGCCATGTGGGTGCTGGGAATCAAACCCGGGTCCTCTGCAAGAGCAGTTGGTGCTCTTAACAGCTAGGCCATCTCTCCAGCCCCTTAACTCTGTCAGCACTCACATCATCTTGCTCACCTTCACTACCTCTTCCAAAGAACTCCTAACTTCCTGGTATGCAGTTAGCACTCTTCCTCCATTTCCAATGTGGCATAGAGATTTTACTGTGCCGGGCGTGGTGGCGCATGCCTTTAGTCCTAGCATTTGGGAGGCAGAGGCAGGCGGATCTTTGTGAGTTCAAGGCCAGCCTGGTCTACATAGCGAGGTCCAGGACAGCCAGAGCTACAGGGAGACCCTGTCTCGCAAAGACCAAAAAAAAAAAAAAAAAAAAAGAAAAAAAGAAAAGGAGAAGGATTCAAAGTGCAAGTGTGCAACCTCGGTTTGCCTTGGTGTACTGAAATGTGTCATTGACTTAGTGTAGAGTACTTTCCTAGCCATTATCAAACTTGGTTTTATTTTTAAAAATTAAAAAATTATCTTTATTTTAGGAGTATTTTGTCTGCAGGTATGTAGGTGAATCATGTGTGTGCAATGCCTATGGAAGGCCAGAAGCCATGGCAGTTCCCCTGATACTGGAGTTATAAATGGTTGTTAGTCTCCGTGTGGGTGCTGGGAACCAAAACTGGGTCCTCCGCAAGAGCATCCAGCATTTCTAACAGCTGAGCCGTTTCTCTAGCCCCATATCATTTAATGAGTCAGTTATGTAATCACGGGAAATGAACCGAGCCAAGATTAGAGTGCAAGTGTCCCTATGAATAACTTACTACATGAAGACCACTAATTCAAAATCTGAAATTTCACGTTAAAAAGGTGCTTTTTATATTTGTTTGTTTGATATACTGACTTGCCTTGAGGTCCATGCTAGCCTCAAACTTGCTTTTCTCCTCTGTAGACTCCAGAGTGCTGGGATTGTGGGCATGTGCCATCCCAGGAGGCAAAGGGAGCTGGTTCCTTAAATCGCCGTCACCGCTCCTGGTTCACGATTCTGTGGTTTCTGGAAGTGTGTTTAACAGAGGCATCTCATTAAGAGTTTATTTCACTGCTATTTGAATCATTAACCTTCATGTATGTGAAAGTATAGTAAGCCTCATAATTGCATCCACCTATCATTCCATGAGAGTAATTAACATATATATTAAAAAGTGTATCCTAAAAAAAAAAAAGTGTATCCTAAATATAAAGGGAAAATCACTTCCTCTGAAATTTAAGCGGATTCAAGCAACAACAACCTACAAGTACTCATCCTGCTTATTGATCACTGGTAATTGTTCGTTAACAGTATTTAATGTTGCGAGTGTTTTAGGGACCATTTCTCCTTGATGTTTGTGATGAGTAGCGTTAGGCGCTGTTACTCAGCACTTAGGACTCATCCTGACTGTTACCTCCCAGCTTGCTGTTAGCCAGGAAAAGGATGTTCATGAAGGCCTTGGTTCCTGTTAATTATTCAACAAAATACCTAGTCTGGTTCCATCTGGTCAGGAGGGAATGCTTGTGGGGAAGCTCCATTTCCCTGACAGTCAGGAGCACACTGCCTGTGAAAGGAGGCGCTACTGCGCTGACGCTTTCAGGCGCGCTTTATTTGTTACTTTGCCCCACAGCAAGGCGTGCAGAACAGTCAGATGCACAAAACGCCCTTTGGATTTCAGTGCGAGATCAAATATGTCAACGAAATCGAACAGCTAATTAATTCAGTTCTTAATTAAGTCTAAAAGAAGTTGTGATTTCCTTGTCAAAGAAACTGTGGTTTCCCAGAAACTGGGCTTTTTCTCTCGTTCCCTGAAGCCCCTCTCCTCACCCCTGCTTTCTGCGATCAACTGCTTGCTGACCTTCCTTGGTGACCCTGCCTGCTTTCTTGGTCCCCAGCTCAAAGGCATGGGTATCTTTTCCTTCTTCATCAGGGTTTTCAGCTTGCCTCTCCTGTTGTTTTTCTCTCAAATTCCGATACAACTATCCTCGAGCTTCCTTCTGAGTTTGTTTTAATTAATTTACTAGTGAGACTAAGAACCTAAAGGGAACCTCATATTTCCGCAGTAATAGTATATCTGTCTAGACACTCCACAAATACCTTAGGGCTCAATCCACATATCTACATATTTATTAGGATTTGTAAATGCTGCATATTATTTCATGGAATTAATAACTTTCTCACTGTTCTGAATAATTGTGAAGAAAAGTTCCCAGAGAGAAACTGTGACTACAGAGGTTAATTGACTGGTAAGAACTTCAATGGTGTGGAGAGGTTGGAATGTTGCAAGTCCAGAGCCAAATTACCTTGGGCCATCTTAAACCCCTTTAGTAGCCATTTATCACACATTTCAACCCAATATTCTTGTGACTATTAGGTAAATTTGAAATGTATGAATGGACACCCAGTTTCCACCAACTCATAAAGCTAACAATGTTGTCAGATATCATGAGGCCTATAAGAGATTTTCAGCTTTGCTGTAACTTTCCTACATCATTTCTATCAATGTATTTGAAAAATAGCTAGATTTATTGTTTTCTTGTTCTGTTACAATCAAATCATCATAAACTTCTTGAAACCATTACCGTGTTGGAACATGAAATCTGGGATAACCTAAATCTGTGTTCCTGGGCCATGGTCACTCTCAAGAATAAACTTCCTCTTATCTCCTTTGAGATGAGAGCTACTTTTTCTGCTTCTGCTTCTGCTTCTGCTTCTGTTCTGATTCTGCTCCCCTTCCTCTTCTTCCTCCTCCTTTCCTCCCCTTCCTTCCTTCCTTCCTTCCTTCCTTCTCCTCCTCCTCCTTTTCCTCTTCCTTATCCTCCTCTTCCTCTCCTCCTCCCCTCCTCCTCCTCCTATTCCTCCTCCTTTTCCTCTTCCTTTTCCTCCTCTTCCTCTCCTCCTCCTTCTCCCCCTTTCCTCTTACTTCTTCTTTTCTGAGACAGGGTCTGATGGAACCCAAGCTCATCTAAAATTACCATGTTGCTGAGGATAACCTTAAATTCTGATCCTCCTACCTTGATCATGTGAGTGCTGGGATTTCAGGTGTTTTATGTGGTGTGGTAATTGAACCTAGGTAAGCACTTTACCAACTGAGATATGTCTTTTGCCCTAAACAAATTTTCATTAATGTTACTCTTTCTTTAAAATGGATTGCTGACCTGAGTGCTGGAATTAAAGGTGTGTGCCACTAAGCCCAGATGGGTACATCTTTTCTTAATTTTGTTAAGTATTTTCTTTTTTAATTTTTAAAAATTTTTTTATTTTGGTTAAGTATTTTCAATAATCCTGATGAAGATCTGGTTAATGCCATTGACGAGATTATTCTCCTTCCTCTTGCCTCTTATGTGAAGATTTGGTCTTTTCATCTTTTCATGATGTCTCACATTTCCTGCATATTACATTCCTATAGTTTTTTTTTTTTTAACTTTGCGTGAATGGTCCAGTTTTTCAACTTTATCTTCAAGAAATGATCTTATGTTTTCTATTTGATTTATTCTGCTGGTGAGCCTTTCTCATGTTTAAGATTGGCTTATTGGGGCTGGAGATTTCTCAGTGGTTAGGAGCATCAACTGCTCTTGAAGAGGACCTGGGTTCGATTCCCAGCACCCACATGGCAGCTTAGAACCATCTTTCTTTTTTTTTTTTAATCTAATCTGCCATGTGAGTACTGGGAATCAAACCTGGGTCCTCTGAGAACCGCCTTTAATTCTAGTTCCAGGGGAATCTGACACCCTCTTCTGACCTCCACGGCATTGCATCATACGGGCGCACCAACCTACATGCAGACATACACTCATACACATAAAAATAATAATAATAAATTAAAAAAAAGATTGGATTATTGAGTTTTTCAAATCCTAAATTGTCTTTGTCATTTCATTCAGTCATATTTATGTTTTCTTGAGCTTTAGTCAGGAGTTTATTTCAGTACTCTTCGAGTTCCTTGTGTTGTTTGCATGATTTTTTGTTGTTGTTGTTGTTTAAAATTTTTGAATTCTTTGATTGCATTTGTAATTGTTATTTTAAATTCTGTGTCCTGGGATTCCTTTCAGTAGTTTTTGTTGTAGAACGCATTATAGGATTGGGGGGATTTGGTAGCCATGTTTTTTCCTGCTTTTCATATTGTTTGTGCTTCTGCATTGTGACCAGGGAACATCGGCTTCCTTTTTTGCTTATGAGTCGGATAGGAAATTCTAGCCTGCCTTTGTTGAGTAGAAGTTTGGTTCTGTTTTTATTTCTATCATAGATTGATCTGATCAACTATGAATAAATAGCTGTTGTGTGGAAAAAAATAGATTACTGAGATAAAAAGGTGCTTTGGGTCTGGAGAGATGGCCCAGTGGTTAACAGCGCCGACTGCTCTTGCAGAGGACCTGGGTTCGATTCCCAGCACCCACATGGCAGCTAAGAACCGTTTTTAACCCTAGTTCCAGGGGAATCCGACGCCCTGTTCTGACCTCTGTGGCACTGCACCACACGGGTACCCAGACCTACATGCAGACAGTACACTCATACACATAAAAAAAAAAAAAGGTGCTTTAATAGTTTCAGGGATGTGATCTCCTAGGTAGCTCTCTAAGCTTAGTAGCCATGTCTGGTCGTGGCAAGGTGGGAAAGGCCTGGGCAAAGGTGGCGCCAAGCGCCACCGCAAAGTTCTGCGTGACAACATCCAGGGCATCCCCAAGCCCGACATCCGCAGCCTGGCTCGCCGCATCTCCGGCCTCATCTACGAGGAGACCCGCGGGGTGCTGAAGGTGTTCCTGGAGTGATCTGCGATGCTGTCACCTACACGGAGCAAGCCAAGCGCAAGACAGTCACGGCCATGGACGTGGTCTACGCACTCAAGCGCCAGGGCCGCACTCTCTATGGCTGAGCTCGGACAAATGTCCGTGGCACAACCCAAAAAGGCTCTTTTCAAGGCCGCCAAAAAAATAACAAATTGTTTCAGGGACGTGGGTACCTATGGCACAAAGCTCTGGATTCTATCCCCAGTATCATGAAAAAATGTTTCTGTTAGATTTTTAGAGATGGAGATGAGGTGTGGTAGGTGAATGGCACTGAAATGAATTCTCCTTTAGGAAAGAGCTTTATTGAGAGCAGCATTCTGGACCCTGGAGTCATTGCCTGACCCTTCTGGGACTCAGAACCCTGTCCAGTGTCCATCTCTGTCTAGTGCAGCTCTCAGGCTTCATCAGAGAAGTTTCTTTGTGTAGTGGACAGTGGTTAATGGAGAAATTCACAACTGGCTAATGTGTAGTAAGTGTTGGTGGAGTACTCAGCCATAAACAAGACATCTATATCACACCCCCACAAGGCTCACAGACCATTGAAGAAAAGGAGGGTAGAAAGATCATAGGAACCCGAGGACAGGGAGAACCAGAGCCAAATAGGTGCCTTCTGGACGTGACAACTGCACTGCACTAATGACCTCACAGCAGCCGTGGTTGCCTCACACAATGGGCACAAGATCATTCCAGTCAGCATTTTAATACAGAGCAGGAAGGGGTTCACATGCCCCACTTCTGCGGAGCTCTTGACAGTTGATAGTTTCTGTGGGAGAGTCAGTTTATTTTAAGGGTGTGGTTCCTGGTATGGTGGCCACACGCCAGTGGATGGCCCCACATGCGGGAGTAGATGTGCAGCACAACTGAATTAAAAAAATAAAGGACACAAAGTTGGGGGGCTGGTGAGGGAAGTGGGTAGATCTACAAGGAGTTAGGGAGAGGAGTGGTTGGTAACTGTAACCGAAATACATTTCATGAAATTCTCAAAGAATCAATAAAAATATATTTTTTTGGTCTTTTTTACAAGGGTTCCCTGTAACCCCAGCTGGCTTGGAACTTGCTATGTAGACGAGCCTGGCCTTGAACTCACAGAGATCCATTTGCCTCTGTCTGGGATTAAAGGCATGGACCACTATGCTGGATGTGAGAATTAATAAAAATATTTTAAAAAGAAAATAAAAAGAGCCAGAGAAATGTCTCAGGAGTTAAGAGCACTGACTGCTCTTGCAGAGGGCCTGGGTTTAATTCCCAGCACCCACATGATGGCTAACAACCATTCCTAACTCCAGTTCCAGAGGATCTGATGCCATCTTCCGTCCTTTGAGGGCATTGCACAACATGGGTGCACTTACACACATGCAGGCAATACATTCATATACATAAAATAATAAAATATTTAAAAAAGAAAAAAAGAGTTTATACCACAGGCAGACAGGAAGCAGCACTGTACAGAGGAATTCTGAAGCAAGAGAGACTTCCATTCTGCTGGACAAAGCAATAGGCCCTTAAAACTTTCCAAGAGAGGGGCTGGAGAGATGGCCTAGCGGTTAAGTGCACCGTCTGCTCTTGCAGAGGACCCGGGTTCGATCCCCAGCACCCACATGGCTGAGAACCATCTTTAACTCCAGTTCCAGGGGAATCTGGCACCCTTTTCTGACCTCCACAGCATTGCACGATGCGGGTGCATAAACCTACATGCAGACAGTACATTCATACACATTAAAAAAAAACAATAAAAAAACAAAAAAATCCCCAAAACTTTCCAAGAGAGAGGGGGAGGGTCCCATATCATGACTCAGCAAGTGTAGTTAATAAGTAATCTGTGCTATAGGGCATATCTGTCATGTACTAAGAGTAATGGAGGTATTGGATAAGAGGGGTAGGGTGATAACTGTGTGAATACAATTGGAGATGTCCCAGACCCTTGCAGGAGATCGGCAAGCCTGGCCTTCATCTCTCTGAGGCAGCTATGAGGGTAGAAAAAGACTGCAGGGAGTGTGGCCAGAGCTGTTCAGAGCAGCAGTGTCTAGAGGGTCTGTGATCTAACAGTGCCATGGTATCTGACTGTCAGAATGGCTAGCAATCTTCAACCCTTAGCTCTAAACAACCACTAATCTTCAGTCTCTGATGTTCAAATATTTCAAATGAATGGGATCATGTAACACAGTCTTTTGTTACCAGTTTCTTTCATTGAATATGCTATTTTTTTAACATATGGAAGAGTTTATTTTGGCTTATAATTCCAGAGGGAGAATCCATAATGGGGAAGGGGCATGGCTGGAGTGGGAAGCTGAGCACTCACATGTTCCACTTTAAATAGGAAGCAGAGGAACTAGGACAAGGCTCTAAACTCCAAAGCCAGCCCCTAGTGACATGCTTCCTCCACAAGGCTCTGCCTCCCAGGTTTCATAATCTCCAAATAATACCACCAGCCGGGACCACATATTCAAATGCATGTGGAAGCTTAAGGACTGCATTTGTCCTTCAAACCACCACAGGGGGGCACCCAGTGTCTGTCAAGGATGCCAGAAGAGAACCTCAGGTGTCTCCCTCCATCAGTCTCTGAGAAATCACAGCTTTCTTCTTCTTTTCTCTCTCTCTTTTTTCTGCTTGGACATTTCTTTCTTGTATTTCTTCCTTTTTTTAGTAAACCATTTTTGTATCTGTTTATATGTGAGGTTAAACTGAAAGGAGAGTGACAGGCAATCTTGTACCCTGGGACATTGTCTTAATTTGAACTTGGCCCACAGAGTGTCCACGAGGGGCCTCCTGACAGATGTCTTCCTGGGACACATCCCCAAGTGTCGTTCTTTTTCCTCCTCTGTGGTGGCTCCTGCTTCCCTCCATCTCTGCTCTTCCTTTGCTTCCTCTTCACCATGATTCCCGTTGGATTGCTTCCAAGTTTCTGATTTGGTAGAGTTGTCTTCGGCATCCAGCCTTTGGTTCATAATTTCTTTGCTTCTTTGATACCTGATGACCTCCTTGACTGCACGACCCTCCTACTTCCATTTTCCACATTATATCTAGATCTCTAGATCCGGCGGGATTCAAACTCCTCATCATTTCTAGATGTCCAAGGTCTAGGGCTCCAGTAGGCCAACTGCCTTCTTTCTGGTGAGTTCTGAAGTAGAGTCGATATCTGTCGGATCCTTCCTACTGAATATACTATTTTCAAAGTTCATCATGTTGAAACATGTGTCAGCATTTCATTTTTTTTCTGGATAGAATGCTATGCTGTCAGATCCTTCCTACTGAATATACTATTTTCAAAGTTCATCATGTTGAAACATGTGTCAGCATTTCATTGTTTTTCTGGATAGAATGCTATGCTAATGTACTTGCAGTTAGTGGACATTTGGACAGTTCCCACTCTGGTCATTAAGAGGAATGCTGCTATGGCCATCTGAGCATACGTTTAATGTAGATTCTTGAAAACACAGGAGTGGAATTGCTATGTCATGTGCTAACTAGTATTTTGAAGATCTTTGCATTTGTGACATATTTTGCAGCATTATTGTGTCTTTAAGGCATGGAAAATGTTATGAAGACATTTTCTTTGTGCATTTAATCAAAAGATATTATAATTGTGCTTTCAAATGAGTAGATGTTTCAAATTATTATAGGTCTTATAAATCACCACTTCAAAAGTCTTTATTTTCAATTTAAGAAAATGATTATTGCTTCAGATATGAGAAGATTGGGATAAAATTAGGTTCTTTTTATTGACAACTTCATTTTTACTATGGGCACCAAATATATTATATTGTATCTTTGCTTGTGTTTCTTTGAGAGTTACCTGCTTAAAATTAATCTAGAACTATTTTTTATTTTTGGTATTTTTGAGACAGGGTCTCCCTGTAGTCCCAGCTGGCCTGGAGCTTGCTCTGTAGACCAGGCTGGCCTTGAACACACAGAGATCTGCCTGCCTCTGCCTCCCAAGTATTGGGATTAAAGGCGTGCGCCACCACGCCCAGCTAGAACTATTGTTGATGCTAGAGAAAATTAGAAAAATAAAATTCTTTGAATCAGTCCATCTTCTGTTATAAAAGTCTGAAGTTGGTACTTTAAAAAGGAAAATGGATTATTTGGCTCATGATTTGGGTAAACAAAGCATAAAAAATCATGATAACAGTCCTAGATGTATTATAGCATGATGGAAAAACAGAGTGGGAACAAACTGCCTGAAGAGGGGCCAAGCACTCGGGGTGGCCTCCCTTTATAATATATATATTATATATTTTTTATATATTATATATTATAATATATATTTATATATTATAATATATAACATTTATAATATATTTTATATATAAAATATAATATATTATAATATATTATATATTATATATATATTTTTTGTATTTTCGAGACAGGGTTTCCCTGTAGCCCCAGCTGTCCTGGAACTCACTCTGTAGACCAGGCTGGCCTTGAACTCACAAAGATCCTCCTGCCTCTGCCTCCTGAGGATTAAAGGCGTGCACCACCACGCCCGGCCATTATAATATATTTTTGCCTGTGAAAACTAGCCCAGCGAACTTGGCCATTATCATTCCCTTCTAAAAGGATTGTGATCTAAGACTTCCAGCAGTTCCCACCTGTTAAAGGTCCCACCGTCTTCAGCATTGCCTCACTAGGGACTAAGCTTTTCTCACATGAGCTGTTGGGGGACACACTGATCCCACATCTAGACTTCAGCATCCAGGTTTTGGACCAGCTCTGTTTCAGTTATGATCCAGGCTGAATGATAATTAAAAATATTTGCAGATCGAGTTTCAAATTATTATAGGTCTTATAAATCACCACTTCAAAAGTCTTTATTTTCAATTTAAGGAAATGATTATTGCTTCAGATATGAGAAGATTAGGATAAAATTAGGGTCTTTGTATTGACAACTTCATTTTTACTATGAGCACCAAATATTTTATATTGTACCTTTGCTTGTGTTTCTTTGAGAGTTACCTGCTCAAAATTAATATACGCTATTTTAATAGGTAAATGATGTCTGGGGGTATATATGCATTTTTTTCAATAAAGCTTGACCTGTTTTGTGTGGACAAAATGCATATATAATGATTGACCTTTTGATAATGATGAAATTTAGAATTATGATTTATGTGTAAAATTCAATGATGCAAAATTTGTCATCAATTTATCTTTACATTGAATTTTATATGCTAACCATCATAATAAAACTTAAAATCTGTATTTATTTTTTATTTATGTTGCAGGTATTATTTATGAAAGCCAAAGCTCTATTAACTTGCTTCTGCTGTAGATATAAACCAAGACTCTGAATACCTATTGGCTTACTTATTTTTATTTTTTTATTTTATTATTATTATTATTATTTGGTGTTTTTGAGACAAGGTCTCCCTGTAGCTCCAGCTGGCCTGGAACTCACTCTGTAGTCCAGGCTGGCCTTGAACTCACAGAGATCCACCTGCTTCTGCCTCCCAAGTCCTGGGATTAAAGGCATGAGCCACCACACCCGGCTACTTATTTTTTTAATTTATTTTAGCTGACATACACAAATATAAAGTTGTACATATTTATAGGGTCACATGATGTTTCATGCAGATATACATTGTTTAAAACTTAAAACTGCTGAAAAGCCGGGCGTGGTGGTGTATGCCTTTAATCCCAGCACTCGGGAGGCAGAGGCAGGCAGATCTTTGTGAGTTCAAAGCCAGCCTGGTCTACAGAGTGAGTTCCAGGACAAGCTGGGGCTATAGGGAGACCCTGTTTCGAAAAGACAAAAAA
>VZQC01000756.1:29870-102556 GCA_009823505.1 Rhizomys pruinosus | reverse complement strand
TTTTTTTTTTTTTTTGAGGCTATTGTGAGTGGGAAGGTATTTTTATATTCCTCCTCCACTTGTTTATTGTTGGTGTAAAGAAAGGCTACTGATTTTTCCAGGTTAATTTTGTATCCTGCCACTTTACTGAAACTCTTAATTGTTTCTAGTAGTTTTCTGGTGGAGTTTTTAGCATCCCTCCCTCAGGTAAACTATCATATCATCTGAAAAAAGGTATAGTTTAATTTCTTATTTTTTGATTAGTATTCCTTTAATTTCCTTCTCTTGTCTTATTGCCCCAGCAAGCATTGCAAGGTCTATGTTGAAGAGGACTGGCGATAGGGGGCAGCCTTGTTGGGTACCCGCCTTTAAGGGGAATGGTTCTAATTTTTCTCTATTACGATGAAGTTGGCTGTGGGTTTGTTGTATATGGCTTTGATTAGATTTAGGAATGTTGCCTTTAGTCCAATTCCCTCTAGAACTTTAAGGGATGCTGGATCTTGTCAAAGGCTTTTTCTGCATCAATGGAGATGATTGTGTGATTTTTGTCTTTCAGTCCATTTATGTGTTTTATGATATTTATTGATTTATGTATGTTGAGCCATCCCTGCATCTCTGGTATGAATCCAACCTGATCATGATGGATGATCTTTTTGATGTGGGTCTATATGCCATTTGCCAGTATTTTGCTGAGAATTTTTGCATCTGTGTTCATTAATGAGATGTGTCTATAGTTTTCTTTTTTGGTTGTGTCTTTGCCTGGCTTTGGTATTAGAGTAATAGTGGCTTCATAGAAGGAGTCCTGGATGTTTCCTTCTGTTTGTATCCTTCTGAAGAGTTTGAATAGTAATGGTTGTAAGACCTCTTTAAATGTTTTATAGAATTCTGCTGTGAAACCATCTGGGCCTGGGCTTTTGTTTTTTAGTTGGGAGGTTTTTAAAAAAAAATTTTTTTTATTACATCTTCAATTTCCTCAAATGTTGTGGGTCTGTTTAAATTGTCAACCTCTTCTTGGTTAAGCTTTGTCGGTTCCCAGGATTTCAGATATTCATTTATTTCTCTTAGGTTTTCAAACTTAGTAGAAATATTCTCATATAATTACCTGGATCTTCTCTTTATCTATTGTGATGTTTCCCTTTTCATCACAAATACTATTAACTTGGAGTTGCTCTTTCTTTTTTTTTTTTTTCTGTCTTTTCGAGACAGGGTCTCCCTGTAGCCTCAGCTGTCCTGGAACTCACTCTGCAGACCAGGCTGGCCTTGAACTCTGCCTCCCAATTGCTAGGACTAAAGGCGCGTGCCATCACGCCCGACTCCTTTCTGTTTTTTTAATGTGGGCACTTAGGGCTATAAATTTCCTTTTTTTTAAATTTTTTTTTATTTAATAACATTTTTTTTATTGATGCTTTGTGCATTTCATACATCACTTTCCAATTCAGTTCAGGCATATCTCCCCTTCCCTTTCCCCCCACCCCCACCCCAACCGAGATCATGCATTCTGCCATGACTGTCCTGCATATCTCTCTCAGTTCTTTTCTTTTTTCCATTTTTTAGCTATAAGTGATAATCCATGAGTACAAGCATCCTTCATGTAAAACCAATTTGCAGGCTGTTGTGTCCAAACACCCACAGCCCCACCTTCCAGCGGGGGGTGAGGGGTTGCATGTTCAATCAGGTTAATCAAATGAGGGTCCAGACTACATTGCTGTATAAATTTCCCTCTTAGTACTGCTTTTAAAGTATCCCACAGGTTTTGTTGTGTTGTATTGCCTTTTTCGTTTAGTTCTGTGAATGGTTTTATTTTATTCTTTATTTCTTCCCTGACCCATTCATAATTCAGGATTGTGTTGTTTAGTCTCCATGCATTCTTTTAGCTAGTTAGGCTTATTCTAGTGTTATTATTGAGCTTTATTGTACTGTGATCTGATAGAATGCATGAGATTATTTCAATACTTTTATATTTGTTGAAGTTTATTTTGTGTCCCAGTATGTGGTCGATTTTGGAGAATGTTCTGTGGGGTGCTGAGTAGAAAATATATTCTCTGGTGTTTGGGTGAAATATTCAGTAGATGTTTGTGAGGTCCGTTTCTTGTATTGTATTGTTCAATTCCAATGACTCTCTGTTTACTTTTTGTCCAGTGATCTATCCAAGGGGCTCAGTGTGGTATTGAAGTGTTGCTATTAATCTGTGTCTTGAGGACCACAGATTTGTGTTTGTATAGTTTGGTGCACCCGAATTTGGTGCATAAATATTTAGGATTGTGATGTCTTTCTGGTTAATTGTTCCTCTGATAAGGATGTAGTGGCCCTGTTTGTCTTTTCTGATTGACTTTACTCTGAAGTCTATTTTGTCTGATATTAAAATAGCACCTCCTGCTTGCTTTTTGGTACCATTTGCTTGGAATATATTTTTCCATCCTTTCACTTTGAGTTGGTGTCTATCCTTGAGGGTGAGATGGGCTTCTTGTAGGCAGCATATAGATGGATGCTGGTTCCTAGTCCATTCTCCCAGTCTATATCTTTTGATTGGGGAGTTTAGTCAATTGATATATAAGGTCACTATTCAGAGATATGTGTTGCTTCTTTTCAACTTATTCTTGGTTTGCACACTGGGTCTAGGTTTATATTTATGTTGTTATGCTTTTATTAGTTTCTCTCTTTAGTTGGTTGGGGATAGTTGCTCTTTTCCTTTGTTCTTTGGATTTCTTGGAGTATTTTCTGAAGTATTTCTGGGGTTTTTGATATGTATTCTTTCATCTTGTTTGTGTCATGAAAGATTTCTCTTTCTCCTTCAACTATAATTGACATTTTTGCTGGGTATAGTAATCTGGGTTGTCATTTAGCACTGGGAATACTTTGATCCACATTCTTTTGGCTTTCATAATTTACACTGAAGTCAGCTAAAATTCTGATAGGTTTCCCCTTGTATGTAATTTGTTGTTTTTCTCTTGTGGCTTTCAGTATTTTGTCTTTGTTTTGAGCATCTAGTGTTTTAACTATGATATGGCATGGGGAGTTTTTTTTTCTGGTCTTGTCTATTTGGTGTTCTATGTGCTTCTTGTATTTGTATAGGTTTGTCTTTTTTTTCAGTTTGGGAAAATTTTCTTCTATTATCCTGTTGAAGATCTGGTCAATACTGTTGTCTTGGGATTCTTCTCTTTCCTCTATCCTTATGATGCAGAGACTTGTTTTTTTCATAGTATCCCATATTTCCTGGTTATTCCACTCTTGCGTTTTCTTAAACTTTTCATAGTCTTCACTTGAGCATTTTAGATGTTCCGTGTTGTCCTGCAGGTCTGATATTCTCTCTCTCTCTCTCTTTTTTTTTTGTCTTTTTGAGACAGGGTCTCCCTGTAGTCCCAGCTGTCCTGGAACTCACTCTGTAGACCAGGCTGGCCTTGAACTCACAAAGATCTGCCTGCCTCTGCCTTCCAAGTGCTAAGATCAAAGGTGTACACCTGGCTTAACACCTCTTTTTTAAGTTGCACTTCTTAAATTTGAATTTTTGAAAATTTCATACAATATACTTAGGCCCTCTACCCTTTTTTCACCCCTCTTATAGCATGGACCAGATTTTATGTATGCTGTTATATGTATTAAGGCCTACTGAGTCAAATCTGTATCCCCAAACATTCTTTAGTGTGTCCATCTACTGGGGCCTGGTTAACCTGTTTAGTGTCACATCCTTGAAGAAAATCAACTCTCCCTCTTCTAGAAGTTATCCATTTCCAACAGTTCCTCAGCTAAGTTTGGCTTCTCACATACTTCCTCACTTCTATGCTGCCATTTTGTCTGTGCTTACATGGGTCTTGTGGATGCTGTTATCATTGCTGTGAGTTCATATGAAACTTCCCAGCTGCCTGGAAAACTCCATTTCCTTGTGGTTATCCACCACTTCTGGCTCTTACAATCTTTCCACCTCTTCTGCAAAGATCTCTGAACCTTGGGAGGCAGAAGTTGGATATATGTGTTCTATTCAGGGATCAGCACTCTGCAGCTTTTCATTCTCTGTTCTTTGGCCAGTTGTGACTTTCTGGGTTAATCACCATCTGTTGTATGAAGAAGCTTCACTGGTGAGAGTCAAGAGATGCATTAACATTCTTTCTGCCTCCTGTTCTGTTCTGTTCCCTGAGTCTTAAGTGTAGGTGTGTCATTTAGGGATGAACACCTCATGGATACTTATTCTCTGTGTTTGGCTAGTTGCGGACCTTTGTAATAGTCTCCATCTGTTGCAAATAAAAGCTTCTTTGATGAGAGGTGAGAGGTACACTTGTCGGGCTAGTCGGGAGGTCTCTGGCAGTCCCAGAGCAGGAGAATGGTGCCTGAGTGGCAATGCCTATCCTCTTTTTTGGCTGCAGTCATTCTAACAAGAGTGAGATGATATAACATTGTAGTTTCAGTTTTTATTACCTTAGTGATTAATGATCTCATAAATAGAAAGTCTTAAAGACTCTATCAAAAACCTGTAAACACTGGTAAATAAATTCAGCAAAGTTGCTGGATACAAAAATCAATGCAAAAAACAGTAGTGTTTTCACAATTTAACAGTGAAATATTGGAAAAAGAAATCAATAAAGTAATCGCATTTACAATAGCTACAAAAGTGCTTAGGATTAAGTTTAATCAAGTATGTGAAAGGTTATAATTGAAAACTATAAATTTTTAAAAATAAATTGAAGATAAATAAGTAGAAATAAATTCAGTGTTCACAGATATCTATCTATCATCTATCTATAATCTATAATCTATCTATCATCTATCTATAATCTATAATCTATCTATCTATCATCTATCTATCTATCATCTATCTATATCTCTCTCTCTCTCTTTCTCTCTCTCTCTCTCTCTATCTCTCTATATTGGCCTTCTTGAGACATGGTCTACTTGTATTTCCAGCTGTCCTGGCCAGGCTGGCCTTGACCTCATAGAGATCCACCTGCTTCTGCCTCCCAAGTGCTGGCGTTAAAGGGTATGCTAAGACTATACTTTCAGGGATCATTTCTGATCATCTGACAAAGCATTAATTTCCAGAGTATACAAGCTACTCAAAAAGCAAAGAAGAAAGAAAACAAATGAATCATTCAAAAGATGGAGCAAAGATCTGAATAGAGACTTCACAGAGGAGGAATTAGAGACGGCTGAGAAACATCTTAAGAAGTGTTCAACATCTCTGATAATTAAGGAAATGCAAATTAAAACCACTCTGAGATATCACCTTACTCCAATAAGACTGGCTAGGATCAGGAACACGAATGATACCAAGTGCTGGAGAGGTTGTGGGGAAAGGGGAACACTCATCCATTGCTGGTGGGAATGTAAACTTGTACAGCCACTATGGAAAGCAGTGTGGAGAACCCTTAGAAGACTCAAAATGAGCCTTCCATTTGACCCAGTCATACCACTCCTGGGTATATACCCACAAGACACAACTTACTGCAAAGATACATGCACAGCTATGTTTATTGCAGCTCTGTTCACAATAGCAAAAAGCTGGAACCAGCCCAGGTGCCCTTCAACTGACGAGTGGATAGAGAAAATGTGGTACATGTATACAATGGAATACTATGCAGCAGTAAAGAGGGACAACATCATGAAATTTGCAGGTAAATGGATGGAGCTGGAAGACATTATGTTAAGTGAAGTAACACAGTCCCAGAAAAACAAACGACAAATGGTGTCCCTCATATGTGGATGCTAGTACCAACAACCCAGATATAAATATTTCTCATGGAGAGGGAGGCATAGTAAAAGAACAACAGAAAGACTGCATCAGAAAATGGACTGAAATGGTGAATTGGAAAGGGGGGATGGGTGGGAGAGGGACACGGGTGTATATTCGATTAAGGCATATTTAATTGACGTGAGCTCAGCAAGTACCCAGTTTCGCCTAGACACTGTCTACAGGACACATGGTGTTTTAGGACTTAGTAAAAGTAAAAGTAAACATGTGTATATTAAACAACATTGGTTTACAGAATCTGATAAAAATGGTAATGCATCTGAATTAAATGGAGATATAATTCGCTGTTGCCCACATTTGCTTTACATAAAATCTGTAGAGCAAGAACTTTGGGATTGACACATACAAATGTTCTCTATAATTTCTCTGTTGTACAGTATCACCTTGTAGCATTCTCTTTAAGATGATTTAACGTAAAAATTAAGTTTGCTTCCCAAGTTAATCATATATAGTCACCCAAAACAACATGGGTGAATTTGATGAAATCTGTGCCTTGACTCCACCCTATAGTCATGTATAATACAACTGTCTTCTGGAGACTCATACGCTAAAAAAAAGGGGGGGGGATACAGAAAGACATGAAACCTTTTCATCAAACCCCTGCAATTCAAATCTTAAAACTAACTATGGGAAAAGATTTGTTTGTTCCAACAGGACAAAACGTCACCAACTTAACGGCTGAGAAAGAAAAGATACAGGTTTGCATTGAGTAGGATGTACCAAAAAGTGGCAACGGAAAGGCTGACCCGTCTGAACATTCAAAGGAAGAAAAGCCTCAGATTGCCATAAACATCGAACCCCTCTGTGGATCCTACATGTAACAACTAGTTATAATGAGTCCTAATGAAACTTACCTTCTAGGTGCCACAAAGGTTCTGATATGAGAGACTTCCTTGCCTTCCCACCCATAGAACAAGGAGAAATATGACAATGATGAGGTCGCTCCCCAACTGTAAATTGGAGACAACTATTGTAGAGGTAATCTCTTATAAAACCGGTAAAACTGCTTTCTTTAATTGACTACTAGACATGGGAACTGTGGAAGGGATTACTCTCTGTTCAGAACCAAATATAATACTAAAGTCCTAGGGCTATGCACTCAGGCAAAATATATTAATACAGGAGCTCTGACATCAGCAATGGATTGTTCTACCAGGTGGATGTTGGCCAGGGGATCCAAGGCCCCACAAAAGGTAAGGGCTCCTTGCCTCTAAGTTGGGATACCTACAGGAGGAGAGGCAATAAGACCCTGCTGCCGAAGACCTGACGTTAACATGGGAGGGATGTATTGAGACCACACATGCAAGTGTACAGATGGCCTCTGGAATGCCAGAGAGTGTTACCAAAGGCCACTAAACCAATAAAGCAAATATGGGTCTCCCTGAGTCAAGCAAGACTCCACCGTCAGCACCAGCTACACCTCACCTGCCTGGAAATACTGTGCAGCAGAGGCAGCCATGTGCCTGTATATCCCAAATCTAATTGGCTATTGGCTCTCCCCTTGGAGAAATAACCCATGGCTGATGCCACAAGCTTACATCCTCTACAGGTTAGGAGATGTTATAAGCCACAGTAAGACCCTGTCATATTTAACAGGGGGGAAAATTGTAATTCATGGATTAACATATCCAAACATGTGTCTATGCTAAAGTAACCTACCATAACTATTAGTGCTGCTTAAATACCTATATATCTAATTGCTTGTTCTTCATTAGTAGGATCGAAAGGTTATTCCTGGACAAACTGTCAGCCCATGAAAGGAAACAGCCAGAATTGACCAGAGTCCAAGTCAACAGCTCCAGAGAGAGTGGACTGTTTTACCTCTCATCCACCTGTGCCCCTTTTCTAAGCCTAGGGAACAACCTGCGGAAGAGGGGGCGTGGTAGAATGTAAGGGCTGCGATTGGGGTGAATGGTGAAACTACAGCAATGTAGTCTGGACACTCGTTTGATCAACTTGATTGAACAAACAACCTGTCACCCCCCACTGGATGGTGGGGCTGTGGGGGTTTGGGCACAACAGCCTGCAGATTGGTTTTGCACGAAGGATGCTTGTACTCATGGATTATCACTTATAGCTAAAAAATGAAAAAAAAAACTGAGAGAAAGATGCAGGACAGTTACAGCAGAATGCATGATCTAGGATGGGGTGGGGGTCGGGGGGAAGGGAAAGGGAAATAAGCCTGAACTGAATTGGAAAAAATGTATGAAATGCACAAAGCATCAATAAAAATTAAATTAAAATTAAAAAAAGAAGACTATACTTTCAGGAATCATTTCTATAGTATGTTACTAGAGAGGTTTCTCTGACTGTGTAGAGTACTGGAAACCATGAGGAGGAGATGTAGCATTCTCTCCTGAGTGTGAAACTGGCTCTTGGTGTGCTTTACTGCAATGCCACTTGCCATTGATGATCGTTCTTCTCTCTTTTGGGAGAGTAGAGGGAGAGAATGCAGTCTGAGTGGTATGAAAAAAATGAAAAAAAAAATAAAGGGTATGCCACCATGCCTGGCTAGAATGAATATATATATATGTATATATATATATAGTCTTTTCGAGACAGGGCTTCCCTTTAGTTCTAGCTGGCCTGAAGCCAGCTCTGTATATCAGTCTGGCCTTGAACTTACAGGGATCCACCTGCCTCTGCCTCCCGAGTGCTAGGATTAAAGGCACGCCCGGCTCAGAGTTAATATTTTTAAAGTGCCCATACTGCTCAAGGTGATCTATGGCATCAATGAAATTTGTAAGACAATTGCAGTGCCATTTTTCATAAGAATTGAAAACAATTCTAAAAATTAAAAGGAAGAAAAACATACCTTGAAAAACTAAAGAAATCGAATGAAAAGAATAATACTGGTGATATCATACTATGTGATTTCTAATCATGCTCCAAACAGTAATTACCAAGACAACATGGTACCAGAAGAAAAATAAACACATTGACCAATGGAATAGTAAAGAAACTCCAGAAAGAAGCATATGCATTTGTGGATTGCTGATTTTTCAACAAAGGGTGTTGAGAACAACAGTAAAAACTGAACAGTCACTTCAATACAGTTTCAGAAAAATGGGTACTCATATGTAGAAGAATAAAGTGGGCTCTCAGGATGATGAGATGGCTCAGTCAGTAAAGGTGCTTGTGGTACAATCCTGGTGACTTGAGTTTAATCCTTGGAACTCATATAAAGAGAGAAGGACAGAACAGACTCCACATAGTTGTCCAGTGACCTCCATACATGCTGCGGCATCCCCTGCCCACTACATGCTTAAAAATAATGAATAAATAAAATTTTAAGTAGGTCCTTTTATTCTAGAATCATCTAGAACAAAATGGTAAAACTAACTCCATTTTGTTCTAGATGACTTTGCTTTAGCCTGTGTTTATGCCTAGCCATTCTCACTGCAGCCAGCCAGGGATAACATCTCATGAAGGCAGTTTCAGGGAGTACATTGTTTCTACAGTACTGAGAGACTTACATATAGCCAGGAAGCACATCCAGATAGCATGCTTTTCCACCCAGCCTAACTGAAACTTTATATTAACTGAAAACTTTATTAACTGACCTGTCCTTGGTCTGGTGTAACTATGGTGATCTGATTGATATAACTATGGTTGTCAGGCTTTTCCACTGGCATGATGTAATTGTACTTTTAAGCTTTGTAAAACCTGCTCTGCTTCTCCTTGGGGTTGAGAGTTCTTTTGGGCATTAACCCTCTCTTTGACAACTGGCTATTAATAAAGGACTCCTAATTTGACCATCACTATGTGGCTTTCCTCTGTACATGGCTCAGTATTACATTGAAGGCCCCAGCAAGATCATCTGTGAGGTGGTCAGGCTTGCTCTGGATCATCTTGGCTTGATGAACTGTTACAGGGGAGATGCCCCCTAAGACATTCTAGGGCCTCATGACTCATCAGAGCTGGAGAGTCCTGGAGTGACTGCTGCCTGATCCCCAATACCAAACTGATTGAGTCCTCTGGTCCTCCTAGGAGGCAAGTTCTGTTATTTCTGGTTTGGAGTTCTATTCTGATATGGTCTGGTTGGGTCTGGTCTGGTATTTAATAATGGAAATGTGATCTTAATGCAGAGCTTCCCAAGGCTTTTATCAATAGTCAAGATGTTGGCTGAGGAGGTCATCTGTAAGAATTTGGTGTACTACAGTGGAAGAAACAATCAAGGAAGTGAAGGAAAACCCACAGAGTGGGAGGAAATCTTTACCAGTGATACATAATGTCCAGAATATATAGACTACTCAAAAAACAAAGAAGTAAAGAAACAAATGACTTACTCAAAAGATGGAGTAAAGAGCTGAACAGAGACTTCACTAGTGAGGAAGTAAAGATGGCTAAGAAACATTTTAAAAAGTGTTCAACATCATTAATAATTAAGGAGATGCAAATTAAAACCACACTCAGATATCATCTCACTCTGATACGACTGGCTAAGATCAAGAAAACAAAAGACACCAAATGCTGGAGAAGTTGTGGGGAAAGGGGAACACTCATCCACTGCTGGTGGGAATGTAAACTCATAAACCACTGTGGAAAGCAGTGTGGAGAACCCTTAAAAGACTCAAAATGAGCTTACCACCTGACCCAGTCCTACCACTCCTGGGTATATACCCACAAGACTCATCCTACTGCAAAGATACATGCACATCTATGTGAAGAGCTGGAACCAACCCAAATGCCCCTCAGCTGGGTGGAAGGCACGTATTCCTATTATTTTATTTTATTTTTTTGTATGTGTATGAATATACTGTCTGCATGTAGGTTTGTGCACCCGTGTTGTGCAATACCATGGAGGTTAGAAGAGGGTGTCAGATTCCCCTGGAACTGGAGTTAAAGAAGGTTCTCAGCTGCCATGTGGGTACTGGAGATCAAACCTGGGTCCTCTACAAGCGCAGTCGGTACTCTTAACCGCTAGGACATCTCTCCAGCCCATGTATTCCTATTTTAGAGTAATATAATATTAATGGGGGAAATATGAATTCCTAAACATATTTTGGAATTAACATACAGTTTATTCTCAGAGATCATAATTTTGATGCATATATGATGATTATATAGGCATATGTTGGAGCAATCAATACAAAGGGGAGGGAAAAACAACAACATAAAGACTGGGTTAAAGAACTGAATGATAGGGGCTGGAGAGATGGCCTAGTGGTTAAGAGCACCGACTGCTCTTGCAGAGGACCTGGGTTCGATCCCCATACCTACATGGCTGCTGAGAACCATTTGTAACTCCAATTCCAGGAGAAGTCCAGTTCCAGGGGAATCCAACACCCTCTTCTGACCTCTGTGGCATTGCACTACACGGGTGCACAAACCTACATGCAGACAGTACATTCATACACATTAAATAAATAAATAAATATTAAAAAAATAAAAAAAGAACTGAACGATATAGTTAAACTCTACCCAAAACAACGAGTCTCTGCAGGGAAAAACTTTGGAAAGACTGAGAGAAAGATGCAAGACATGTATGGCAAAAGGCATGAACAGGGGTGGGATGGGGGCAGGGAGAGGGGAGTGTGTCCAAATTGGACTGAAAGATAATGAATGAAATACACAATTCATTAATAAAAGTACTGAAAAAAAGAATTCGATGTACTATAGGAAACTAGTTACTCTGGTCTCTGTTCATGTCTGTTTTGTATACGCGAATCATTGTATGACTGAACGAGTGATTGGACAGTCAATTGAAGCAAGTTCTGCTCTGGACAGCAGCTGTCTGAGGGTCCTGTTTTTTGTCTTGTCTATCATGGAATAAAAGCATGTCCTTGCTTGTTTCAACTACTGCTCTGTCATTTCCCCTTTTCCTTGCCCCCTGATTCTATTTGGGGACCAGGGAGCCAGCCTGCCCTCTGAGATTAGCAGGTCTGGTGAACTCCATGTTTCTACCTCCGGCCACTGCTTTACAGAAACTTTCTGTTCTGACAACCTTGTGGCCTCTTTGCAGCTTTTTATTCTCTCTACTCTACTGAGCAGCGTCCTCCCACATGGGCGCTCCCTTTCCCCCTCCCCCATGCCTGCCCCTGTGCTTGTCCTCTCTCTACCCCTGGTGCTTTTCTCTGATGTTTGTCTCTGCTCTGAAAGATCCCTAAGTCTTTTCTCTGTGGCTCCAGTTGCAGTTGCTGTGCCAAAAGCCCACAATTGCTTCCCAGTTCCTTGCCCATCTCCCCAGGCTCTCTACTACAGGGAACAGGAGAAGGTAATGGAATGTAGTTCAGGACTTGAAGCCAAGACACTATTCATCTACCCCTTCTGTCCTGGTGAGATGAGAGAAAAAAGGTGGGAGGATTTCTGTCAGGCTGGACTTCCCTAGTATGGGACTCTCATTTCTCTTCTCTCTGAAAGCAGTGTTCCTAGATGTTAGGAAGTGACCCTCTTTTTATACTCCGTTCTCTACCCTTCTGAGAGCATGGGTTAGCATTTATCTCTAGATAGCTTTTACTAAGGAAATGCTTCACTATTCTTCCTTATTACTAAAAACGAATAAAGGAGCCCATTCATTTTTTATCAGCTCAGAATGCCTATTGATCCTCCCCCTCCTTCATAAGATATGCTCCTCAGGAGCCTGAAGGAAAGTAGGAATAATAAGACTGATGGGACCTGCATGTAGAGAGATGGAATGTAGCATGGGGAAAGCCTCAAGTTTTAAAGTTTTAATGTCTTAAAAGCAAACAAATAGTTTTGTCTAAAATCGAAATGCCCGATTGCACCAGAATATAAGAGGAGATAGGAGAAGTCCAGCTCAAGGGTCATAGTAAATTATAAAAAGGCAGAGAAAAATGTAAACTTTATTTGCTTTGTTTTAATTTTGTTTAGATTTCTTCATAAAAGAAAGGAATAATGAATGTTTCTTGAGTATAAAAGTTTCTTTTAAAAATAAGATTATATTCTTTAAAGGAGAGGTGAAGGAGGACTAATGCCCTGTGCCACCCCAGGTTTATAATAGTGACCAATTCAAGTCAGTGCTAGCTTTTATGTGAAATATCTGACAGTGAAAATAAAAATTTTAAAAGGCTGTAAATATATCTCCTTACTAGAAAGTGGGGCCTGGGACAGTGCTGTTCCTGACTCCTGTTCCCCCTCTCATCTTCTCTTGTCGGTCCTCCAGGCCCGATCAGGACTGACTGGGTAGACAAATGAAAAGCCATGAAATGGAGTGACATGGCAGACCTCAGACCACCCTTGTGCCCCTTCCCTTCCATTCCAGCAGCTTTCCCAGTCCTCCCCACACTTTCCATAAATTGATCTGGTAGACATTAAAATAAAAAACCTTGAGTAATTGTTAATGTTTATGGAATACAGTCATCTTTGGAGTTATTCTTCCTTTATTCTATGGTTGTTCAAAAGCTGCTGCTACTGCTTCTCTGTCTGCTGGGGGTGCTTGTCTCCTGGGTCCTGGGCTGGGTCCTGACTTAAGGTTGCTGTGATGCTATGACTGTTACATGGGCTCCTGTATGTACTGGTAGCACTCTAAGCTCTAAGACAATCGCTTGTGATCTTCCTCCATGTGGCCAAGTCTCCTGCCACCCTGTCTACATTAGGCAGATTAGTAGGCCTACCCACTTCCAGCTGTACTGAAAGGGGGTCCAGGGGTGTCTCCCTCAGTGCCAGGTTCTTGGTGCTGTGTACTTACCCAAGATGTTATGAACATGTACAGCTGTCCTGACAAACTCCAGCCCTCTTCTTCCTGTGCCTTCTTTCCTGAGCCCCAGTCCTGTTAGGGCCTCCAAGGGAGGGCATGCAGGACCTCTGTCTGGGATGGCCACAGAAACTGTTATGTTACCATAATCTAGGTACCTTAAAAATGTCCACTACACACATTTCTTTGAAATGAGCTCCTCTGTCTCTCTCTTCGGGATAGAGTGTATCTTCTTTGAAATGGATTTCCTTCCTCTCTCTTGAACCTTGCTAACAAAGCTTTGGCTTGCCCTTAGCCCCTCCCTCTAAGTAAACCAGATGCCAGCATTGTAGTTCGCAGCTTGTCTGGGATAAAGACCCATTTCAGCTTCCGGGCTATGGTGGGAGCAAGCCTTTACATCCCAGCAGCTTGGGAGAAGGCAGAGCAGGTTGGATCTCTATGAGTTCAAGGCCCAGCTAGTCTAACAGAAGCAAGCTCCAAGGCCAGCTGGGACCAAAAAAATAAAGAATTTTAAAAATAAGGAGGAAGGAAAGAAGGAAGGAGGAAGGAAGGAAGGAAGGAATGGAAGAGGGAGGAGGAAGGGAAGGAAGGAGGCAGAAGGAAGGAAGGAAGGAAGGAAAAAAAGAGAGAGGAAGGAAATCCATTTCAAATAAAGATACACTCTAATCCCCGATAGAGGAGGAGGGACAGATGAGCTCATTTCAAAGAAATGTGTGTAGTGGACATTTTTAAGGTACCTAGATTATGGTAACATAACAGTTTCTGTGGCCATCCCAGACAGAGGTCCTGCATGCCCTCCCTTGGAGGCCCTAACAGGACTGGGGTTCAGGAAAGAAGGCACAGGAAGAAGAGGGCTAGAGTTTGGCAGGACAGCTGTACATGTTCATAACATCTTGGGTAAGTACACAGCACCAAGAACCTGGCACTGAGGGAGACACCCCTGGACCCCCTTTCAGTACAGCTGGAAGTGGATAGGCCTACTAATCTGCCTGATGTAAACAGGGTGGCAGGAGACTTGGCCACATGGAGGAAGATCACAAGCAATTGTCTTAGAGCTTAGAGTGCTACCAGTACATACAGGAGCCCATCGTAACAGTCACAGCTCACAGAACCTTAAGTCAGGACCCAGCCCAGGACCCAGGAGAACAAGCACCCCCAGCAGACAGAGATAGCAGTAGCAGCAGCGTTTTTTTGAACAACCATAGACTAAAGGAAGGAAAACTCCAAAGATGACTGTATTCCATAAACATTAACAATTACTCAAGGTTTTTTATTTTAATGTCTACCAGATCAATTTATGGAAAGTGTGGGGAGGACTGGGAAAGCTGCTGGATGGAAGGGAAGGGCACCACGCTGGTGGTCTGGGTTGCCATTGTCAACTCCATTTCATGGCTTTTCATTTTGTCTACCCAGTCATTCCTGATCGGGCCTGGAGGACCGACAAGAGAAGATGAGAGGGGGAACAGGAGTCAGGAACAGCACTGTCCCAGGCCCCACTTTTCTAGTAAGGAGATATAGTTTACAGCCTTTTTAAAATTTTTTTATTTTCACTGTCAGGATATTTCACATAAAAGCTAGCACTGACTTGAATGGTCCACTATTATAAAACCTGGGGTGCAGGGGGCATTAGCCTCCTTCACCTCTCCTTTAAAGAATATATCTTATTTTTAAAAGACAACTTTTATAACTCAAGATAAATTCATTATTCCTTTTCTGTTATGAAGAATGCTAAACAAATATTAAAACAAGCCAAAACAGTTATCATTTTTCTCTGCCTTTTTATAATTTACTATGACCCTTGAGCTGGACTTCTCCTATCTCCTCTTATATTCTGGTGCAATCGGGCATTTCGATTTTAGACAAAACTATTTGTTTTGTTTAAGACATTTAAAACTTTAAAACTTGCAGGCTTTCCCATGCTACATTCCATTCTCTCTATCATGCAGGTCCATCAGTCTTATTATTCCTACTTTCCTTCAGGCTCCTGAGGGAGCATATCTTATGAAGGAGGGGGAGGATCAATAGGCATTCTGAGCTGATAAAAAATGAATGGGCTCCTTTATTCGTTTTTAGTAATAAGGAAGAATAGTGAAGCATTTCCTTAGTAAAAGCTATCTAGAGATAAATGCTAACCCATGCTCTCAGAAGGGTAGAGAACGGAGTATAAAAAGAGGGTCAACTTCCCTAACATCTAGGAACACTGCTTTCAGAGAGAAGAGAAAAGAGAGTCCTACTAGGGAAGTCCAGCCTGACTGAATCCTCCCACCTTTTTTCTCTCATCTCACCAGACAGAAGGGGTAGATGAATAGTGTCTTGGTTCAAGTAACTGAACTACATTCCATTTACCTTCTCTGTTCCCTGTAGTAGAGAGCCTGGGGAGATGGGCAAGGAACTGGGAAGCAATTGTGGGCTTTTGGCACAGCAACTGCAACTGGAGCCACAGAGAAAAGACTTAGGGATCTTTCAGAGCAGAGACAAACATCAGAGAAAAGCACCAGGGGTAGAGAGAGGACAAGCACAGGGGCAGGGCATGGGGGAGGGGGAAAGGGAGCGCCCATGTGGGGGGTAGGACGCTGCTCAGTAGAGTAGAGAGAGATAATAAAGCTGCAAAGAGGCCACAAGGTTGGGTCCCAGAACAGAAAGTTTCTGTAAAGCAGTGGCCGGAGGTAGAAACATGGAGTTCACCAGACCTGCTAATCTCAGAGGGCAGGCTGGCTCCCTGGCCCCAAATAGAAGTCAGGGGCAAGGAAAATGGGGGAAATGACAGAGCAAGTAGTGTGAACAAAGAAGGACAAATGCTTTTATTCCATGGATAGACCAAGACAAAAAACAGGTACTCCTTCAGACAGCTGCTGTCAGAGCAGAACTTGCTTCAATTGACTGTCCAATCACTCGTTCAGTCATACAATGATTCGCGTATACAAAACAGACATGAACAGAGACCAGAGTAACTAGTTTCCTTTATTAGTACATGAATTTTTTTTTCAGTACTTTTCTTTTTTTATTATGAATTGTGTATTTATTCATTAATCTTTCAGTCCAATTTGGACACCTCCCCTTCCCTGCCCCACCACCCCTGTTCATGCTTTTGCACCATACATGTCTGCATCTTCTCATCAGTCTTTTCCAAAAGTTTTCCCTGCAGAGCTCGTTGTTTTGGGTAGAGTTTAACTATATCGTTCAGCTCTTTTTTATTTTTTTTAATTTTATTTATTTATTAATGTGTATGAATGTTACTGTCTGCATGTAGGTTTGTGACACCCGTGTAGTGCAATGCCACAGAGGTCAGAAAGAGGGTGTTGGATTCCCTGGAACTGGACTTCTCCTGGAAGTTGGAGTTACAAATGGTTCTCAGCAGCATGTAGGGTATGGGGATTCGACCCCGGGTCCTCTGCAAGAGCAGGTCCGGTGCGCTTAACCACTAGGCCATCTCTCCAGCCCCTATCATTCAGTTCTTTAACCCACGTTCTTTCTGTTGTTTGTTTTTCCCTCCCTTTGTATTTATTGCTCCAACACATATGCCTCTAATCATCCATAAAATATGTACAAATTATGATCTCTGAAGAATAAAACTTTATGTAATTCCAAAATAGTTTAAGGAGTTCACTGATTTCCTCCCACATTAATATTCATATTACTCTAAAATAGGGAATCATGGGCTGGAGACGATGTCCTAGCGGTTAAGAAGCACCGACTTGCTCTTGTAGAGGACCCGGGTTTGAATCTCCAGTACCCACATGGCAAGCGAGAACTTTCTTAACTCCAGTTCCAGGGGAATCTGACACCCTCTTCTAAACCCTCTGCATGGTATTGCACAACACGGGTGCACAACCTACATGCAAGAGCAGTATCTTATTACACATACATAAAAAAATAAAATAAAATAATATGAATAATACGTGCCTTCCACCCCAGCTTGAGGGGCAATTTGGTTGGTTCCAGCTCTTCATATTCATAACATGAATGTCATGTATCTTTCTGAGTATGGATGAGTCTTGTGGGTATTATACCCCCAGGAGTGGGTACGGAACTGGGTTCAAGGTTGGTAAGCTCATTTTGAGTCTTTTAAGGGTTCTCCACACTGCTTTCCACATGTGGTATTATCGAAAGTTTATCATTCCCACCCAGTAGTGGATGAGTGTTCCCTTTTCCCAAAACTTCTCCAGCATTTTGGTGTCTTTTGTCTTTTCTTGACTTAGCCAGTCGTAATCAGAGTGAGTTGATATTCTGGTGTGGTTTTAATTTGCAATCCTCTTCAATATTCCAATGATGTTGAACTTTTTAACATGTTTCTTAGAACCATTCTTTACCTCCTCACTCAGGTGAAGTCTTCTGTTCAAGTACTTTTACTTCCATCTTTTGAGTAAGTTCATTTGTTTTCTTTACTTCTTTGTTTTTTTGTAGTATTTATATAGTCTGTGATCATTAAAATCTTGTTCATGTATTGCAAGTGGAAAGAATTTCTCCCACTTGTGGGTTTTCCTTCACTTCCTGATTGTTTCTTCCACTGTAGTACACCAAATTCTTACAGATGATCTCCTCAGCCAACATCTTGACTATTGATAAAAGCCTTGGGAAGCTCTGCATTAAGATCACATTTCCATTATTAAATACCAGACCAGACCCAACCAGACCATATCAGAATAGAACTCCAAACCAGAAATAACAGAACTTGCCTCCTAGTAGGACCAGAGGACTCAATCAGTTTGGTATTGGGGATCAGGCAGCAGTCACTCCAGGACTCTCCAGCTCTGATGAGTCATGAGGCCCTAGAATGTCTTAGGGGGCATCTCCCCTGTAACAGTTCATCAAGCCAAGATGATCCAGAGCAAGCCTGACCACCTCACAGGTGATCTTGCTGGGGCCTTCAATGTAATACTGAGCCATGTACAGAGGAAAGCCACATAGTGATGGTCAAATTATGACATCCTTTATTAATAGCCAGTTGTCAAAGAGAGGGTTAATGCCCAAAAGAACTCAGGACCCCAAGAGAGAGAGCAGGGTTTTAAAGCTTAAAGTAATTACATCATGCAGGAAGCTGACAATAGTTTTCAATCAGTCACCATAGTTACCAGCCCGGACAGTCAGGTTATAAAGTTTTCATTATATTAAGTTTCACGTTAGGCTGGGTGGAGTGCTATCTGATGTGCTTCCCTGGCTTTGTAAGTCTCCACGTACTGTAGAAACAATGTACTCCTGAAACTGCCTGTGAGATGTTACGCTGGCTGGCTGCAGTGAGAAGGCTAGGCATAAACACAGGGGCTAAAGCAAAGTCATCTAGAACAAAATGGAATTAGTTTACCATTTTGGTGAAATGGTAAAACTAGACTCCATTTTGTTCTAGACTCTTGATTTCTAAATAAAGACTACTTAAAATTTTATTATTCATTATTTTTAAGCATGTAGTGGGCAGGGGATGCCGCAGCATGTATGGAGGTCGCTGGACAACTATGTGGAGTCTGTTCTGTCCTTCTCTCTTTATATGAGTTCCAAGGATTAAACTCAAGTCACCTCCAGGATTGTAACCACAAGCCACTTTACTGGACTGAGACCATTCATTCATCCTGAGAGCCCACTTTATTTGTCTCATAGTTGAGTACCCGCCATTTTTCTGAAATGTATTGAAGTGACTGTTCAGTTTTTACTGTTGTTCTAACCACCCTTTGTTGGAAAAACAAAAAATAGCAATCACCAAATGCATCTGTCTTCTTTCTGGGTTTCTATTACTATTCCATTGGTCAATGTGTTTATTTTTCTTCTGGTACCATGTTGTCTTTGTGTATTACTGTTTGGAGCATGATTAGAAATCACATAGTATGATATCACCAGTATTATTCTTTTCATTCGATTTCTTTAGTTTTTCAAGGTCGTGTTTTCTTCCTTTTAATTTTTAGAATTGTTTTCAATTCTTATGAAAAATGGCCTGCAATTGTCTTACAAATTTCATTGATGCCAATAGATCACCTTGAGCAGTATGGGCACTTTAAAATATAACTCTGGAGCCGGGCGTTGCCTTTAGATCCTAGCCTGCGAGGCCAGAGGCAGGTGGGATCCCTGTAAGTATCAAGGCCAGTGACTGATATACAGAGCGGCTTCAAGGCCGCTAGACAGCTAAAGGGAAGCCCTGTCTCGAAAAAGAACTATATATATATATATATATATATATATATATATATATATATATATATTCAATTCTATGCCAGGCATGGTGCATATCCTTATTTATTTCATTTTTTTCATAAAAAACCACTCAGACTGCATTCTCTCCCTCTACTCTCCTAAAGTGGAGAAGAAGTATCATCAATGGCAAGTGGCATTGCAGTAAAGCACACCAAGAGCCAGTTTCACACTCAGGAGAGAATAGCTACATCTCCTCCTCATGGTTTCCATACTCTACACGTCAGAGATAACCTCTCTAGTAACATACTACAGAAATGATTCCTGAAAGTATCATGTCTTCTTTCTTTAAATTTTAATTTAATTTTTATTGATGCTTTGTGCATTTCATACATTTTTTCCAATTCAGTTCAGGCTTATTTCCCTTTCCCTCCCTCTCCCCCCCCCCCCCCCAGATCATGCATTCTGCTATAACTGTCCTGCATCTTTCTCAGTTTTTTTTTTTCATTTTTTAGCTATAAGTGATAATCCATGAGTACAAGCATCCTTCGTGCAAACCAATCTGCAGGCTGTTGTGCCAAACCCACACAGCCCACCACATCCAGTGGGGGGTGACAGTGTTGTTTATTCAATCAAGTTGATAAAATAGTCCAGCTATCTGTTGTATTCACCATTCACCCCCAATCGCAGCCTTACATTCTACCACGCCCCCTCTTCCGCACAGATTGTTCCCTAGGCTTAGAAAAGGGGCACAGGTTGAATTGAGAAGTAATAACACCGGTCCACCTCTCTCTTGGAGCTGTTGGACTTGGACTCTGGTCAATTCTGGCTGTTTCCTTTCATGGGCTGACAGTTTGTCCAGGAATAACCTTTCGATCCTACTAATGAAGCACAAGCAATTAGATATATAGGTATTAAAGCAGCACTAATAGTTATGGTAGGTTACTTTAGCATAGACACATATGTTTGTGATATGTTAATCCATGAATTACATTTTTCCCCCCTGTTAAATATGACAGGGCCTTACTGTGGCTTATAACATCTCCTAACCTGTAGAGGATGTAAGCTTGTGGCATCAGCCATGGGTTATTCCTCCAAGGAGAGAGCCAATAGCCAATTAGATTTGGAATATACAGGACATGGCTGCCTCTGCTGCACAGTCTTTCCAGGCAGGTGAGTGTAGCTGGTGCTGACGGTGGAGTTCTTGCTTGACTCAGGGAGAACCCATATTATGCTCTTATTGGTTTAAGTGGTCTTTGGGTAACACTCTCTGGCAATTCCAGAGGCCATCTGTACCTTGCATGTGTGATCTCAATACATTCCTCCCATGTTATGTCGGTCTTCAGGCAGTAGGGCTTTACCGCCTCTCCTCCTGCAGGTATCCCAAACCTTAGAGGCAAGAAGCCTTACCTTTTGTGGGGCCTTGGATCCCCTGCCAACATCCCCCTGGTAGAACAATCCATTGCTGATGTCAGAAGCTCTGCCATTAATATATCTTGCCTGAGTGCATAGGCCCAAGGACTTTAGTATTTATATTGGTTCTGACAGAGAATAATCCTTTTCACAGTTCTTATGTCTATTAGTCAATTAATGAAGGCATTTTTACCGGTTTATAAGAGATTACCTCTATAATAGTTGTCTCCAATTTACAGTTGGAGAAACGACCTCATCATCGTCATAATTTCTCCTTGTTCTATGGGGGGGAAGGCAGGAAAGTCTCTCCATATTAAAACTTTTGTAGCACCTAGAAGGTAAGTTTCATTAGGACTCTTATAAACAGTTGTTACAATGTAGGATCTACAGAGGGGTTCGATGTTCATGGCAATCTGAAGGGCTTTTTCTTCCTTTCATGTTCAGACGGGTCAGCCTTTCCGTTTCCACTTTTGGTAAGTCCTACTCAATGCAAAGCTGTATTTTTTCTTTCTCACAGCCATTGTTGGTGACGTTTTGTCCTGTTGGAACAACAAAAATCTTTTCCCGTAGTTAGTTTTAAGATTTGAATTGCATAGGGTTTGACGAAAAGGTTTCATGTCTTTCTGTATCCCCCCCTTTTTTTTAAGGTAGTATCTCCAGAAGACAGTTGTAATTATACATAACTATAGGGTAGAGTCAAGGCACAGATTTCATCAAATTCACACCATGTTGTTTTGGGTGACTATATTTGAAATAACTTGGGAAGCAAACTTAATTTTACGTTAAATCATCTTAAAAGAGAATGCTACAAAGGTGACACTGTACAACAAAGAAATTATAGAGATCATTTTTGTATGTGTTCATCCCAAAGTTATTGCTCTTCATGGATTATATTATGTAAAACAATGTTAGACAACAGTGAATTATATTTCTCATTTAACTCAGGTGCATTACTGGTTTTATCAGAGTCTTTAAACCAATGTTTGTTTAATATGTACATTATTTACTTTTACTAAAGAGTCCTAAAAACCACCATGTGTCCTGTAAGACGTGTCTATGGCGAAACTAGGGTACTCTGCCTGAACTCAACACGTCAAAATTAAATATGCCTTAATCAAAAATACACCCGTGTCCCCTGCTCGCCCAACCCATGCCCCCTTCCCAAATTCACCAAATTTCAGTGCCATTTTTCTGATGCAGTCTTTCTGTTTGGTTCTTATTACTAATGCATCTCCCTTCTCCATGAGATAAATATTATATCGTGGGTTTGTTGGTACTAGCATCCACATTAGAGGGACATCATTTGTCGGTTTGTTTTTCCCCCCCCACCCCCCCCCCTCCCGCTCCCCCCCCTACCCGCCCGCCCCCCTCCTCTCCTTCCCCCCTTTCCACCCCACCCCCCACCCCGCTCGATGCCTCTCCCCCCCTCCATCTCTCTCCCCCCCTTCCCCCTCACCCCCTCCCCTTCCCCCCCCCTCCTCTTCTTCTCTTCCCCCCTCTCACCCTCCCCTCTTCCCCATTTCCCCCCCTCTCCCCCTCTTCCCCCTTCCACCCTCCCGCCCTGCGTCCTCGCCCTCCCGCCACTCTCCGTCTCTCTCCCCCTCTCTTCTCCAACCCCCCCGCCTCTCCTTCCCCCCACACCTCCTCCCCCCTCCCCCCCCCCCGACGACCCCTCCCACCCCCCTCTCCCTTTTCCTCTCTTCTCTTTCTCACCCTTTCCCTCACCCCTCCTCCCTAACCCCATCCCCCCTCCTCCGGTTCTCCCCTCTCCTCCACCCTCCCCCTCCCCTCGCCTCCCCCATTACCTCCCTTCTCCCCCCCCACCGTCCCCCCCTCCCCCCTCCTGGAACTTGTCGGTCTGTGTGTTACTTCACTTAACATAATGTCTTCCAGCTCCCATCCATTTAACCTGCAAAGTTCATGATTTTTTTTTTTTTTTGTTTCTTTTTAAAATTATCATTATTATTCCATTGTATACATGTACAACATTTTTCATCTATCCACTCATCAAAGTTTGAGGGCACCTGGGCCTGGTTCTAGCTTTTTGTTTTTGTGAACAGAGCTGCAATAACATAGCTGTGCATATATCTTTGCAGTAGTTTGTGTTCCTTGTGGTATTACCCGGAAATGGTATGATGGGGTCAAATGGAAGGCTCATTTTTGAGTCCTTCTAAGGGTTCTCCACACTGCTTTTCAATAGTGCTGTAACAAGTTTATAACATTCCCACCAGCAAGGATGAGTTTGTTCCCCTTTCCCGCAACCTCTCCATCATTTGGTATCATTACCGTGTTCCCTGATCTTAGCCCAGTCTTATTGGAGTAAGGTGATATCTCAGAGTTGTTTTAATTTGCATTTCCTTAATTATCAGAGATGTTGAACACTTCTTAAAGATGTTTCTCAGCCGTCTCTAAATCCTCCTCTGTGAAAGTGTGATTATTTCAGATCTTTGCTCCATCTTTTGAATGATTCATTTTCTTTTCTTTATTCTTTTTTGCTTTTTTTGAAGTAGCTTGTATACTCTGAGAATTAATGCTTTGTCAGATATCAGAAATGATCCTGAAAGTATTAGTCTTAGCATACCTTTAATCCTGACATTTGGAGGCAGAAAGCAGGTGGATCTCTAATGAGGTCAAGTGCCGCCTGGGCAAGGACAGCTGGAAATACAAGTAGACCATGTCTCAAGAAGGCCAATATAGAGAGATAGAGAGAGAGGAGAGAGGAGAAGAGGAGAGAGGGAGAGAAGAGATATAGATAAGATGATAGATAGATAGATGATAGATAGATAGATTATGAATTTATAATAGATGATAGATAGATTTTAATTAATAAGATAGATGATAGATTAGATATANTATATCTAATCTATCATCTATCTTATTAATTAAAATCTATCTATCATCTATTATAAATTCATAATCTATCTATCTATCATCTATCTATCTATCATCTTATCTATATCTCTTCTCTCCCTCTCTCCTCTTCTCCTCTCTCCTCTCTCTCTATCTCTCTATATTGGCCTTCTTGAGACATGGTCTACTTGTATTTCCAGCTGTCCTTGCCCAGGCGGCACTTGACCTCATTAGAGATCCACCTGCTTTCTGCCTCCAAATGTCAGGATTAAAGGTATGCTAAGACTAATACTTTCAGGATCATTTCTGATATCTGACAAAGCATTAATTCTCAGAGTATACAAGCTACTTCAAAAAAAGCAAAAAAGAATAAAGAAAAGAAAATGAATCATTCAAAAGATGGAGCAAAGATCTGAAATAATCACACTTTCACAGAGGAGGATTTAGAGACGGCTGAGAAACATCTTTAAGAAGTGTTCAACATCTCTGATAATTAAGGAAATGCAAATTAAAACAACTCTGAGATATCACCTTACTCCAATAAGACTGGGCTAAGATCAGGGAACACGGTAATGATACCAAATGATGGAGAGGTTGCGGGAAAGGGGAACAAACTCATCCTTGCTGGTGGGAATGTTATAAACTTGTTACAGCACTATTGAAAAGCAGTGTGGAGAACCCTTAGAAGGACTCAAAAATGAGCCTTCCATTTGACCCCATCATACCATTTCCGGGTAATACCACAAGGAACACAAACTACTGCAAAGATATATGCACAGCTATGTTATTGCAGCTCTGTTCACAAAAACAAAAAGCTAGAACCAGGCCCAGGTGCCCTCAAACTTTGATGAGTGGATAGATGAAAAATGTTGTACATGTATACAATGGAATAATAATGATAATTTTAAAAAGAAACAAAAAAAAAAAAAAATCATGAACTTTGCAGGTTAAATGGATGGGAGCTGGAAGACATTATGTTAAGTGAAGTAACACACAGACCGACAAGTTCCAGGAGGGGGGAGGGGGGGACGGTGGGGGGGGAGAAGGGAGGTAATGGGGGAGGCGAGGGGAGGGGGAGGGTGGAGGAGAGGGGAGAACCGGAGGAGGGGGGATGGGGTTAGGGAGGAGGGGTGAGGGAAAGGGTGAGAAAGAGAAGAGAGGAAAAGGGAGAGGGGGGTGGGAGGGGTCGTCGGGGGGGGGGGAGGGGGGAGGAGGTGTGGGGGGAAGGAGAGGCGGGGGGGTTGGAGAAGAGAGGGGGAGAGAGACGGAGAGTGGCGGGAGGGCGAGGACGCAGGGCGGGAGGGTGGAAGGGGGAAGAGGGGGAGAGGGGGGGAAATGGGGAAGAGGGGAGGGTGAGAGGGGGGAAGAGAAGAAGAGGAGGGGGGGGGAAGGGGAGGGGGTGAGGGGGAAGGGGGGGAGAGAGATGGAGGGGGGGAGAGGCATCGAGCGGGGTGGGGGGTGGGGTGGAAAGGGGGGAAGGAGAGGAGGGGGGCGGGCGGGTAGGGGGGGGAGCGGGAGGGGGGGGGGTGGGGGGGGAAAAACAAACCGACAAATGATGTCCCTCTAATGTGGATGCTAGTACCAACAAACCCACGATATAATATTTATCTCATGGAGAAGGGAGATGCATTAGTAATAAGAACCAAACAGAAAGACTGCATCAGAAAAATGGCACTGAAATTTGGTGAATTTGGGAAGGGGGCATGGGTTGGGCGAGCAGGGGACACGGGTGTATTTTTGATTAAGGCATATTTAATTTTGACGTGTTGAGTTCAGGCAGAGTACCCTAGTTTCGCCATAGACACGTCTTACAGGACACATGGTGGTTTTTAGGACTCTTTAGTAAAAGTAAATAATGTACATATTAAACAAACATTGGTTTAAAGACTCTGATAAAACCAGTAATGCACCTGAGTTAAATGAGAAATATAATTCACTGTTGTCTAACATTGTTTTACATAATATAATCCATGAAGAGCAATAACTTTGGGATGAACACATACAAAAATGATCTCTATAATTTCTTTGTTGTACAGTGTCACCTTTGTAGCATTCTCTTTTAAGATGATTTAACGTAAAATTAAGTTTGCTTCCCAAGTTATTTCAAATATAGTCACCCAAAACAACATGGTGTGAATTTGATGAAATCTGTGCCTTGACTCTACCCTATAGTTATGTATAATTACAACTGTCTTCTGGAGATACTACCTTAAAAAAAAGGGGGGGATACAGAAAGACATGAAACCTTTTCGTCAAACCCTATGCAATTCAAATCTTAAAACTAACTACGGGAAAAGATTTTTGTTGTTCCAACAGGACAAAACGTCACCAACAATGGCTGTGAGAAAGAAAAAATACAGCTTTGCATTGAGTAGGACTTACCAAAAGTGGAAACGGAAAGGCTGACCCGTCTGAACATGAAAGGAAGAAAAAGCCCTTCAGATTGCCATGAACATCGAACCCCTCTGTAGATCCTACATTGTAACAACTGTTTATAAGAGTCCTAATGAAACTTACCTTCTAGGTGCTACAAAAGTTTTAATATGGAGAGACTTTCCTGCCTTCCCCCCCATAGAACAAGGAGAAATTATGACGATGATGAGGTCGTTTCTCCAACTGTAAATTGGAGACAACTATTATAGAGGTAATCTCTTATAAACCGGTAAAAATGCCTTCATTAATTGACTAATAGACATAAGAACTGTGAAAAGGATTATTCTCTGTCAGAACCAATATAAATACTAAAGTCCTTGGGCCTATGCACTCAGGCAAGATATATTAATGGCAGAGCTTCTGACATCAGCAATGGATTGTTCTACCAGGGGGATGTTGGCAGGGGATCCAAGGCCCCACAAAAGGTAAGGCTTCTTGCCTCTAAGGTTTGGGATACCTGCAGGAGGAGAGGCGGTAAAGCCCTACTGCCTGAAGACCGACATAACATGGGAGGAATGTATTGAGATCACACATGCAAGGTACAGATGGCCTCTGGAATTGCCAGAGAGTGGTTACCCAAAGACCACTTTAAACCAATAAGAGCAATAATAGGGTTCTCCCTGAGTTCAAGCAAAAAACTCCACCATCAGCACCAGCTACACCTCACCCTGCCTGGAAAAGACTGTGCAGCAGTAGGCAGGCCATAGTGCCTGTATATTCCCAAAATCTAATTGGGCTATGGCTCTCCCTCTTGGAGGAATAACCCATTGGCTGAATGCCAAAGCTTACATCCTCTACAGGTTTAGGAGATGTTATAAGCCATCAGTTAAAGCCTTTTTTCTGTCATATTTAACAGGGGGATAAAATTGTAATCATGGATTAACCTATCCAAACAATGTGTCTATGCTAAAGTAACCTACCAACTATAGTGCTGCTTTAAATACCTATATATCTAATTGCTTGTGCTTCATTAGTAAGGATCGATAAGGTTATTCCTGAGACCAAACCTTGTCAGCCCGAATGAAAGGAACAGCCAGAATTGAACCAAGAGTCCAAGTCACCAAAGCCTCCATAGGAGAGATGGCTGGTACCTACTTATTACCTTCTAATTCCAACCTGTGCCCCTTTTCATAAGCCTAGGGGTAAAATCTAGTGGAGAGGGGGTCCTTGGTAGAATTAAAGGCTGCGTTGGAGGTGAATGGGTGAACTTCAACAGATAGATTCTGGACCTACATTTAGATCAACTTGATTGAATAACACAACCGCTGTCACCCCCCACTGGATGGGGAATGGGCTGTGTGGTTTGGCCACAACAGCCCTGCAGATAGGTTTTTGCACTGAAAGGACTGCTTGACTCATGGATTATCACTTAATACTAAAAAATGAAAAAAAAAACTGATAGAAAAAGTATGCAGGACAGTTATGCAATATGCATTATCTGGGGGGGTTGGGATGGGAGAGGGGAGGGAATAAAAGGAAAATAAGCCGAACTGAATTGGAAAATGTAATGGAAAATGCCACAAAGCACATAAAAATTAAATTAAAATTTAAAAAAAGGAAGACATATACTTTCAGGAATCATTTCTATAGTATGTTACTAGAGAGGTTACTCTGACTGTGTAGAGTATGGAAACCATGGACGAGGAGATGTAGCTTTCTCTCCTGAGTGTGAAACTGGCTCTTGGTGTGCTTTACTGCAATGCCACTTGCCATTGATGATCACTCTTCTCCCTTTCAGGAGAGTAAAGGGAGAGAATGCAGTCTGAGTGGTTTTTTTTTTTTTTGAAAAAAAAAATAAAAGGTATGCACCAATGCTGGCATAGAATTGAATATATATATATATATATATATATATAATATATATATATATATATAGGTTCTTTTTCGAGACAGGGCTTCCCTTTAGTCTCGTCTAGCGGCCTTGAGCCAGCTCTGTATAATCAGTCTGGCCTTGAACTTACAGGGATCCCACCTGCCTCTTGCCTCGAGCTAGGATTAAAGGCAACGCCCGGCTCCAGAGTTAATATTTTAAAGTGCCCAATACTGCTCAAAGGTGATCTATTGGCATCAAAGAAATTGTAGACAATTCAGAGGCCATTTTTCATAAGAATGAAAACAATTCTAAAAAAATTTAAAAAGGAAGAAAACATACCTTGAAAAACTAAAGAAATCGAATGAAAAGAATAATACTGGTGATATCATACTATGTGATTTCTAATCATGCTCCAAACAGTAATTACCAAGACAACATGGTACCAGAAGAAAAATAAACACATTGACCAATGGAATAGTAATGAAAACCCAGAAAGAAGACAATGCATTTGTAGGATGCCTAATTTTTCAACAAAGGGTGTTGAGAACAACAGTAAAAACTGAACAGTCACTTCAATACAGTTTCAGAAAAATGGCGGGTACTACATACTATGAGACAGAATAAAGTGGGGCTCTCAGGATGATTGAATGGTCTCAGTCAGTAAAGTGCTTGTGGTTACAATCCTGGAGGTGACTTGAGTTTAATCCTTGGAACTCATATAAAGAGAGAAGGGGACAGAACAGACTCCACATAGTTGTCCAGTGACCTCCATACATGCTGCGGCATCCCCTGCCCACTACATTAGCTTAAAATAATGAATAATAAAATTTAAGTAGGTCCTTTTATTCTAGAATCATCTAGAACAAAATGGAGTCAGTTTTACCATTTCACCAAAATTTGGTTAAACTAATTCCATTTTGTTCTAGATGACTTTGCTTTAGCCTGTGTTTATGCCTAGCCATTCTCACTGCAGCCAGCCAAGCAGAACATCTCACGCAGTTTCAGGAAGTACATTATTTCTACAGTACGTAACACAAAGTCATGGTGAAACACCACAGATATGCACCCATCCCCCAACGGAAACATAAACTGAAAACTATAACTGACTGTCCGCTGGTAACATGGTGACGAGAAACTAGCAGCTCCGCGATGTAAACAAGTCTAAAACCCCTGCTTCTTCTTGGGGTCCTGAGTTCTTTTGGGCATTAACCCTCTCTTTGACAACTGGCTATTAATAAAGGATTCCTAATTTGACCATCACTATGTGGCTTTCCTCTGTACATGGCTCAGTATTACATTGAAGGCCCCAGCAAGATCACCTGTGAGGTGGTCAGGCTTGCTCTGGATCATCTTGGCTTGATGAACTGTTACAGGGGAGATGCCCCCTAAGACATTCTAGGGCCTCATGACTCATCAGAGCTGGAGAGTCCTGGAGTGACTGCTGCCTGATCCCCAATACCAAACTGATTGAGTCCTCTGGTCCTACTAGGAGGCAAGTTCTGTTATTTCTGGTTTGGAGTTCTATTCTGATATGGTCTGGTTGGGTCTGGTCTGGTATTTAATAATGGAAATGTGATCTTAATGCAGAGCTTCCCAAGGCTTTTATCAATAGTCAAGATGTTGGCTGAGGAGATCATCTGTAAGAATTTGGTGTACTACAGTGGAAGAAACAATCAAGGAAGTGAAGGGAAAACCCCACGAGTGGGAGAAATTCTTTACCAGCAATACATGTAACAAAGCATTAATGTCAAGAACATATAAACTACTAAAAAAAAACAAAAAGTAAAGAAAACAAATGACTTACTTCAAAAGATGGAAAGTAAAAGTCTGAACAGAGACTTCACCTAGTGAGGAGGTAAAGATGGTTTAGAAACATTTTAAAAAGTGTCAACATCATTAATAATTAAGAGATTGCAAATTAAAACCACACTCAGATATCAACTCACTCTGATTACGGGACTGGCTAAGTCAAGAAAACAAAAGACACCCAAAATGCTGGAGAAGTTGTTGGGAAAAGGGAACACTCATTCCACTGCTTGCGGTGGGAATGTAAACTTTCGATAATACCACTGTGGAAAGCAGTGGTGGAGAACCCTTAAAAGACTCAAATGAGCTTACCAACCTTGAACCCAGTCCTACCCACTCCCTGGGGGTATATTATACCCACAAGACTCATCCATTACTGCAAAAGATACATGCACATCAGTGAAGGAGCTGGAACCAACCCAAATTGCCCCTCAGCTGCGGTTGGAAGGCCAACGTATTTTCATATTATTTTATTTTATTTTTTTATGTATGTGTATGAATATACTGCTTCTTGCATGTAGGTTCTGCACCCGTGTTGTTTGCAATACCATGCAGAGGGTTTAGAAGAGGTGTCAGATTCCCCTGCCGGAACTGGAGTTAAAAGAAAGTTCTCGCTTGCCATGTGGGTACTGGAGATTCAAAACCCGGGTCCTCTACAAGAGCAAGTCTGCGTGCTCTTAACCGCTAGGACATCTCTTCCAGCCCATGTATTCCTATTTTAGAGTAATATAATATTAATGTGGGAAGGAAATTCATGAATTCCTTAAACATATTTTGGAATTAACATTTACAGTTTATTCTTCAGAAGATCATTAATTTTGTTACATATTTTATTGATATATAGGCATATGTTTGGAGCAATACAATACCAAAGGGAGGGAAAAAACAAACAAACATAAAGAACGTGGGTTAAAGGAACTGAATGATAGGGGGCTGAGAGGATGGCCTAGTTGGTTAAGCAGCACCGGACCTGCTCTTGCAGAGGACCCTGGGTGAGATCCCCATACCTACATGCTTGCGAGAACCATTTTGTAACTCCAACTTCCAGGAGAAGTCCAGTTCCAGGGAATCCAACACCCTCTTTCTGACCTCTGTGGGCATTGCACTACACGGGTGCACAAACCTACATGCAGACAGTAACATTCATACACATAATAAATAAATAAAATTACAAAAAAATAAAAAAGAGCTGAACGAATAGTTAAACTCTACCAAAACAACGAGCCTCTGCAGGGAAAAAACTTTTTGGAATAAGACTGATGTGAGGAAAGATGCAAGACATGTATGGTGAAAAGCATGAACAGGGGTGGGTTGGGGGGCAGGGAAGGGGAGGTGTCCAAATTGGACTGAAAGATAATGAATTAAATAAACAATTCATAATTAAAAGTACTTGAAAAAAAGAATTCGATGTACTATAGGAAACTAGTTACTCTGGTCTCTGTTCATGTCTGTTTTGTATACGCGAATCATTGTATGACTGAACGAGTGATTGGACAGTCAATTGAAGCAAGTTCTGCTCTGACAGCAGCATGTCTGAGGCGTTTTTCCTGATTTTTTGTCTTGTCTATCCATGGAATAAAAGCATTTGTCCTTCTTTGTTCAACACTACTTGCTCTGTCATTCCCCCATTTTTCCTTTGCCCCTTGACTTCTATTTGGGCCAGGGAGCCAGCCTGCCCTCTGAGATTAGCAGGTCTGGTGAACTCCATGTTTCTACCTCCGGCCACTGCTTTACAGAAACTTTCTGTTCTGGGGACCCAACCTTGTGCCTCTTTGCAGCTTTATTCATCTCTCCTCTTACTCTTACTAGAGCAGCGTTCCTACCCCAACCACATGGGCGCTCCCTTTCCCCCTCCCCCATGCCTGCCCCTGTGCTTGTCCTCTCTCTACCCCTGGTGCTTTTCTCTGATGTTTGTCTCTGCTCTGAAAGATCCCTAAGTCTTTTCTCTGTGGCTCCAGTTGCAGTTGCTGTGCCAAAAGCCCACAATTGCTTCCCAGTTCCTTGCCCATCTCCCCAGGCTCTCTACTACAGGGAACAGGAGAAGGTAATGGAATGTAGTTCAGGACTTGAAGCCAAGACACTATTCATCTACCCCTTCTGTCCTGGTGAGATGAGAGAAAAAAGGTGGGAGGATTTCAGTCAGGCTGAACTTCCCTAGTCTAGGACTCATCTTTTCCTCTTCTCTCTGAAAGCAGTTGTTCCTAGATGTTAGGGCAAGTTGACCCTCTTTTTATACTCCGTTCTCTACCCTTCTGAGAGCATGGGTTAGCATTTATCTCTAGATAGCTTTTACTAAGGAAATGCTTCACTATTCTTCCTTATTACTAAAAACGAATAAAGGAGCCCATTCATTTTTTATCAGCTCAGAATGCCTATTGATCCTCCCCCTCCTTCATAAGATATGCTCCCCAGGAAGCCTGGAAGGAAAGTAGGAATTAATAAGACTGATCGGACCTTGCATGATAGAAGAGAATGGAATGAGCATGGGAAAGCCTTCAAGTTTTTTAAAGTTTTAATTGTCTTAAACAAAACAAATAGTTTTGTCTAAAATCGAAATGCCCGATTGCACCAGAATATAAGAGGAGATAGGAGAAGTCCAGCTCAAGGGTCATAGTAAATTATAAAAAGGCAGAGAAAAAAATGATAACTTTTTGCTTGTTTTTAAGTTTTGTTTAGCATCTCAAACCAGAAAAGGAATAATGAATTTTCTTTGAGTTATTAAAAGTTTCTTTAAAAAAAGATTATATTTCTTTAAAGGAGAGGTGAAGGAGGACTAATGCCCTGCACCACCCCAGGTTTTTATAATAGTGACCAATTCAAGTCAGTGCTAGCTTTTATGTGAAATATCTGACAGTTGAAAATAAAAAAATTTTAAAAAGGCTGTAAACTATATCTCCTTACTAGAAAAGTGGGGCCTGGGACAGTGCTGTTCCTGACTCCTGTTCCCCCTCTCATCTTCTCTTGTCGGTCCTCCAGGCCCGATCAGGACTGACTTGGGTAGACAAATGAAAAGCATGAAATGGTAGTTTGACAATGGCAACCCAGACCACCATTGCTGTCCCTTCCCTTCCATTCCAGCAGCTTTCCCAGTCCTCCCCACACTTTCCATAAATTGATCTGGTAGACATTAAAATAAAAAACCTTGAGTAATTGTTAATGTTTATGGAATACAGTCATCTGTTGGGATTCTTCTTCCTTTATTTCTATGGTTGTTCAAAAAAAGCTGCTGCTGCTACTGCTTCTCTGTCTGCTGGGGGTGCTTGTCTCCTGGGTCCTGGGCTGGGTCCTGACTTAAGGTTGCTGTGATGCTATGACTGTTACATGGGCTCCTGTATGTACTGGTAGCACTCTAAGCTCTAAGACAATTGCTTGTGATCTTCCTCCATGTGGCCAAGTCTCCTGCCACCCTGTTTACATCAGGCAGATTAGTAGGCCTATCCACTTCCAGCTGTACTGAAAGGGGGTCCAGGGGTGTCTCCCTCAGTGCCAGGTTCTTGGTGCTGTGTACTTACCCAAGATGTTATGAACATGTACAGCTGTCCTGCCAAACTCTAGCCCTCTTCTTCCTGTGCCTTCTTTCCTGAACCCCAGTCCTGTTAGGGCCTCCAAGGGAGGGCATGCAGGACCTCTGTCTGGGATGGCCACAGAAACTGTTATGTTACCATAATCTAGGTACCTTAAAAATGTCCACTACACACATTTCTTTGAAATGAGCTCCTCTGTCCTCCTCCTCTTCGGGGATTAGAGTGTATCTTCTTTTGAAAATGGATTTCCTTCCTCTCTCTTTTTTTCCTTCCTTCCTTTCCTTCCTTCCTTTCCTTCCCCCCCCCCTCTTCCTCCTTCACTTCCTTCCTTCCTTCCTTCTTTCCTTCCTCCTGGTATTTTTGAAACAAATCTCCCTTTAGTCCCAGCTGGCCTTGGAGCTTGCTTCTGCTATAGACTAGGCTGCCTTGAACTCATAGAGATCCAACCTGCCTCTTGCCTTCCCCAAGCTGCTAGGAGATTAAAGGCTTGCTCCACCATGCCCGGCTGAAATGGATTTATCACCAGACAAGCTGCGAACTACAATGCTGGCATCTGGTTTACTTAGAGGGAGGGGCTAAGGGCAAAGCCAAGCTGTAGCAAGGTTCACCCCCCCCCCCCCCATGCTAGCGATGCTGGCATTCCCGCCCATACTCACGGGAACGCATGGACCTTTGGGACTTTGGTATGCTACTGGGGCATGTAAAAGCCTGCCATGTGGGGCTGGGGCTCTCTCATCATTTCACCATCATGGATATAGGGCCCCGAATTCATGCCAGGGCTCCAGTTGGCCATGTTGGGAAAGGAGAACTGTTGTGTGGCTAGTGGGTGTACTCTTTCTTCCAGCACTTTGTAGGTAAGCCTAATAAATTCTCTAGTCTTTCTTGAAACTAAGATTGGAGAGTTGGCTCCTTGCTTTGCCTAGTAACCAGGGAACCCACAGCGGCAGAGGTGCAGTGGGACAGTACATGTGTGGGCACCTCCCCCCCCACCCCAAGGAAAATTCTCTGCAACAGTCTCCCACATCCATGTATGCCGTAGTGGGTTTCTCTCCTCTTCTCTTCCCTCCAGAGAGCTGAGGAGCCCTTTGTCCTTACTGCCCCCGGTTGTAGTCAGTGACTAGGGGATCCAGGGGCCTGGATTGAACCTCTCAGGACAGGCGCAGGGCCATGGGGGCCCTGCTTCTGGTCACTCCCCTGTTTTATAAAAAACCTCAGGTCTTGACTGCTCCTGAGCATTAGATACTTTTTATCAGACTCTTCTAGTGAGAACCAGGGGGCAGCTCAAAGCCCACAGATCTAACCCAAACCACCAAAGTTCTTCAGGGGCCTAAGGAGCTCTTTTGATCGTCTGGACCCAGAGAACACTTGAGCTCCAAATGTGGCCTTTGTTCAGCATTCTTCCATGCTGTTCAGGGAATCCTTTAGAAAGGACTTCACAAGCTTCAGAGCCTCTAATCCTGACTAGACGTTGTTCCAGTATACGGTTGTCCTGTTAGCTACGACAGACCTAGTCACCTGTCTTCAAGACACACACAAGACTTGCTCCAGCTGCTCCAGGCCCTGAGGTACCATGTCTCCATGAAGAAAGCTCAACTTTGCCAGATGGAAGTCTCCTACTTAGGGTACAAACACTGTCAAGGTAAGAGGACTCTTATTGTGGGCAGGAAGGAAGCCATCTTTTAGATTTCCATGCCCCAAACTAAAAAAAAAAAAAAAAAAAAAAAGGTATGTGAATTCCTGGAGGCAGCAGGATAGTGCAAACTTTGGATCCCAGGCTTGGCTGAAATATCAAGGCCCCTGTACTCAGACATGGCTGGGGACTAGCCTTGAAAATGGACAGAGATGCCAGGTGTGGTGGCGCATGCCTTTAATCCCAGCACTTGGGAGGCAGAGGCAGGTGGATCACTGTGAGTTCAAGGCCAGCCTGGTCTACACAGTGAGTTCCAGGCCAGCTTGGGGCTACAGGGAAACCTTGTATCAAAAGAAAAAAAAATGGACAGAGATGAAGGAATGGGCTTTCCACTGGGCTTGGCTCTAATCCAACCCCCATCTCTGGTCTGGCCTGCTTTTCATTCATGAAACCCAGGGGATTGCAAAAGGCATGCCTGGCTAGACTTACATCCAAGTGCCTGCAACCAGTACCTTCAGGATGGTCCTCCTGTCCACATTCCATAGTGGCCACCGTCTTCCTGACAACCCCACCTTGGACCAAGACTTAACTTTAATGGCTTTCCCTGCATTGGAGATCCTCCTCCAGGGAGCAAGTGGCTGAGGACGTCAAATGCCCACGTCACTCAGTCCAAGTCTGCTCCTTAATCAGCCCTGCTCCACCTTCTCAGACAGACATTCAGAGCCTTATACCGGCAACACTGATGTTTGATAACCTGGAGGTGCTACCACATGACTGTGAGGATCTGCTGGACATCTCCTAGGTGAGTTGCTTAGACCTCAGAGACACCCTCTTACCTGAGGGAGACTCCAAGTTGTTCATGGATGAAAGCAGTTTCATGACAGAGGGGTGCAGTGTTGTCCCTGGAGGTTTACATGGCGCTGGGGATCTGTTGCACAGCAGGCACTTTACTGATTGAACCAGTTCCCCAGCCTCCCAAAATGATATCTCTACTTCGTCACTTTTCAGTCCACATGCCTAAAAGTCACAGATTACTAGTCAACTTTACATGTTATCCACATCTGAAAAATCTCGAGTTTTCCGTCAATTGCTTGTAAAATAGAATTCAAAAGTTTAGATTACATTAAAAGATCTTTTCTCTGTAGTATCTATCTGCTCTTGGTTTTCAGCAAGATTCATGTTTCTTGGTGGTAAGCATACTGTTACATATTCCAGTCTTTACCACTTTTTTTTTGATGAAAGAGCTAAGTTATGAGTTCCAAATTCCAATCAAAAGCCTAAGAATTTGTGGCCTCTAATTTCTGCTTTATTTTTTCTTCCCACATTTCTCACATTTATGATGTTTTACTGTTGTTGATATTTTTCACTAGTATGATAAGTCAGGAGTCCAAAGTAATTTACCACCATTGGCAAATAGATGACAAGTTAGGAATGGAGGGTTGTTTGTAATGGGTTCTGTATAAAATTGGCTTCACTGGATCCAGCCAATGCACTTTGGCAAAACTCAGATAAGGAATAATTCTTTTTTTTTTTTTTTTGGTTTTTTTGAGACAGGGTCTTCCTGTATCCCCCCTGTCCTGGAATTTGCTCTGTAGAGGCTGGCCTTGAACTTACAAAAATCCGCCTGTCTCTTCCTCCCGAGTGCTGGGATTAAAGATGTGCACCACCATACCTGGCTAGGAATAATTCTTAAAATGAAAAAAAAAAAACATTGTCACATATACAAATATTTATGGCTTTTCAACTGTAAAAAATTTAAAGGATCTAAGTATACAATTATAATAATCTGGCTAATAACATCACAGTGCATTCATTTGGCAACAATGTGTATGTGGTAAGATGTAGGTTGGAATCAGCCTGAGAACGAATGGGAAATGCTTTTCTTTATATCCCTTGTTATTAACTTGGTATACACTCTGCACCAGACTTGAGTAAGGGATGAACATGCCTATTGACTCCATCCTCCATATATTACTTGATAAAACTGCAATCTCCCCTTGTTGAAGACATGTTCTTCTATCCCAGCATTGGGAGGCTTGCTGACTATACTGATGATAATCGCCTTTTTTTTTTTTTGTCTTTTCGAGACAGGGTCTCCCTGTAGTCCCAGCTGTCCTGGAACTCACTCTGTAGACCAGGCTGGCCTTGAACTCACAAAGATCCGCCTGCCTCTGCCTCCCAAGTGCTAGGATTAAAGGCGTGCGCCACCAAGCCTGGCACCTGGACTGTCTTTTGAAAAAAAAAAAATAGAACACAGGCATGGCAAGTCTATCACCATTCTGTATTTTAATTTCTCCTCTAGGACTTTTGCTCATGAATTTAGGTTGTTTTAAACAGATGCAACTTTCAGGCCCATGTCATTTCTAGTCTATATGACTTGCTGTCAGTATCTTTCTATGAGTTTGATTTTTCCCCTCTGGGCTGTCACCCATTTGCAGAATTCAAAGTTATAAAATTATCATAGCCCATATACTGGCCAATAAGTACCAAGGCACTGGGGTTGGCTCAGTGCTTAAAAGCACTGGCTGCTCTTGGAGAGGACCCACATGACAGCTAACAACCATCTACAACTCCAGTGCCAGGGGACCCGATGCCCTCTTCTAACTTGCATGCTTGGGCACACCTCTATATATGTACACAAAATACCAAAATAGTCAAATACATAAAATAAGTAAATAAAAATTATTTTTTTTAAAAAGAACCAATGCATGAAGCATTAAAGACAGGGCAGCATGAGAAAACGGTGAAGTCACAGCTGAGCTTTGTGAGTGATCCTCTGCTTTGGTGATTAAGGACTAGGAAGACACTCCTTTTACCCTCTGACCCTCCATCATACTTCACTAGCAAACCCAGAATTATTATACTCTTAGGAATTAATGTGTGCTTACATGGATGGACAAGCGAAGTTTTAATGAGACAATCATTTTAACACACTGAAAGCTGTTTCTTCAGGAAATCTCAATAACTAAGATAAGTAGGGTTTCCAACAAGTTATATTAGGAAATCTGCACAGAGTTCTTAATGAAGTGGCAAAGATAATTACAGACTTCTAATTAAGTATTTAATTGCTATAAATTAGTAAATCTCCTAGCTTGGATGGCTTTTACTGAGTTTTGTTATTGAAAAAAAAACTAAATTCCACAAAATTGTCTTCAACTTTCTCATTAGTCAGTGTAATTGACCATTTTCTTACAACAGTGACCTTTTAAATATTTCATTTATTATTTTTATTTTATGGGCATGGGTGTATTGCCTGCATGTAGGCAGATGGAGGTCAGAAGAAGGTGTCACATCCCCTGACAACTGGGTGCTGGGAACACGAACCCAGTCCCTCTGCAAGAGCAGCCAGTGATCTTCACCACTGAGCCATCTCTCCAGCCCCCACCATTGACCATTTTAAAGAGACATTTAATTATTCTTATTTATTAACTCTTATTCTCAGTCATCAAAAAGAAAAAAAATGGCTTCAGCAGGCAGCCAGCATCTTACCTAACCACTTGGATCTATGTAAATTATTGAGCATTGAGTCACAGGGCCTTGAGACTAATGCAGCTTCTTTCTTAAATAGGTGGGAAACCATCTCTAACTCTATTACTTGGAAAGGGAAATTATTAACTAATATTTTTGTGATGCATTTGGAGACTTGTTATGCACTGATGCATTTTTTTCTCATTATCATCTCCTCATTATAAGAGACACAAGTACATTGTAACAGGACAATTGAGTGTCACTTGCAACTAGGCCAATGAAAGAAAACATTAAGAACTCATTCCAAAACAACCTTCAGACCACTGAGAAAGGGTAATCAATAGGCAGTAAGTTACAGTAAGTGGCCTAAAGAGTTCTAAGGTGTTATTGTACAGTATAGTGACTGGATAATAATAGTGTACTATGTATTTCAAAAGCTAGAAGAAAAGATCTTGAGTATTTCACAAAGAAATGATAAATGTTTGAGGAGAGGGATATGTTTATTCTGCCTTAAACACCACACAATATTTACATGTTTCAAAACATAACTTGGTTTTCTATATATATATATTCATTCTTTTGTACCAGTTTAAAATTTAATTTAAACAAAACAGTCTTTTCACTTGCTGGAAGATGCACCTATCCCTCCTTCTGCCAGTTGTAGAAATAAAGAATCATAGGGAAGCCGGGCGTGGTGGCACACGCCTTTAATCCTAGCACTTGGGAGGCAGAGGCAGGCGGATCTTTGTGAGTTCAAGGCCAGCCTGGTCTACAGAGTGAGTTCCAGGACAGCTGGGGCTAACAGGGAAGGGGGGGGGACCTTCCGTTTCTTGAAACAAGAACCAAAAAAAAAAAAAACCCAAAAAAAAAAAAAAAAAAAAAAAAAAAAAAAAAAAAAAAAAAAAAAAAAAAAAAAAAAAAAAAAAAAAAAAAAATAAAAAAAAAAAAAAAAAAAATAAAAAAAAAAACAAATAAAAAAAAAAAAAAAAAAAAAAAAACAAAAAAAAAAAAAAAAAAAAAAAAAAAAAAAAAAAAAAAAAAAAAAAAAAAGAATCATAGGGTACAAAGATGGTTGTAATTCTGTAGGTTTTAGAAGGAACTAATACTTCTTTCATAAGTACTGCATTACACATAACAAAATGACCTGTCCTTCCTTGACTTCATGAATGATTCCCAGTTATAATTACTGCTTTCTTTTGCTCATCTTTTCACTTACTACTTTTATTTGATAAACCTGTTATGACCTGAATGTTCTGTTTTCCATCCTGTTGGAAGAATCATGGAGCCAATAAGTCTAAATTAAAACTGTGGGCTTAGGTATCTTTTCTATATTTTAAAAATTATTTATTGTTTTTAGTTTATGTTTATGAGTATATTGTCTGCATGTAAGTGCACCTGTGTTGTGCAATGCCCTCAGAGGTCAGAAGTGGACGTTATATCCCCTGGAAGTGCAATTACAGATGGTTGTCATCTGTCATGTGGGTGCTGGGAACCGAATCCAGTCCTCTGTCAGAGCAATCAACACTCTTAACTGCTGAGCTATCACTCTAGCCCCTCTTTTCTATATTTTTAATGTGCAAAATAGGACTTTATTTCTTTATTTTTAGATTGATTTTTATTTTAAGTTTTGTGTGTGTGTGTGTGTATAGTTGTTCAGGTGCCCTCAGAAAACAGAAGATAACATCAAACTTCCTGGACATGGAGTTACAGGGAGTTGTGTCGTCCAACATGGGTGCTGGGAAATGAACTCCAGCCTTAACCAATGAGCCATCCCTCCAGCCCATTATTTCTTACTTTCTATATTAAAGGAATTCATACATTATACCTATGAAGATTATGGCTGGGCATGGGGGCACACACCTTTAATCTTAGCACTCGTGAGGTAGAGGCAGGTGAGGTGAGTTCCAGGCCAGCTGGGGCTACGGGGAGACCCTGTCTCAAAAAGACAAAAAAAAAGAGGAAGTTATGTAAATTTCTCAAATAAAATATCCATTTCAAATATACTACCAAACCATAAAAAATTTTAGAATAGTTACAAAAATTACCTTTAAAGATGAAGAAACAACTTAGAAATGCTAAGAAATGTAGTCAAATTCTCATAACAGGAATGAATCTATAACTTCTACTTTATCGATCTACACTACTATCCTCTACCAAACATGGCTTCTCTACAGTGAGGGTAGCACTTCGGAACTGGCTCATTTGGCTTACCAAGTTCTTTGCAGAATGCAGTAGTGGGAGTGAGGTCAGGAAAGACAGGGTTTCAGAGGGAGGCTGACCCAGCACGAAGTCGTCCAGGCCACATTTTCCTTCTTTCGGGATGTTGAAGAAATAGAACAATGGACCCTGTACTTCCATCATCACCAAAGATACCCATGCCTTAATTGTCAAACCTTGTGAATATATTATATTCATTTGGCAACAAGAAATGAAAGCAGAAAATGGAGTTCATATTAATATTCAGAATCCTGAAAATAACAGTGTTAGATATTTCCCTGCATCTTCTTAGTGGGCTGAGTCTAATCACAGGAGTCCTTCACAGTGGAAGAGGTAGAAGAAGATAGTAAACAAACAACATAGCTGTGTGGGGAGCACTGGACTGATACTGCTGGTTTTGAAGAGCAAAGAAGCAGCCCAAGACAAGGGCAGACACCTCTACAGACTGGAAAAATCAAAAGGGCAGGTCGTTCCTTAGGGCTGGCAGAAGGAACTGGTATGTGAGACCCATTGAAAATGGCATCTGAACTATAGAAGAGTAAGATAATAAAAGATGTGTTGCTTGAAGACGCTACAATTATGGTGATTTGATAGAGGAGGAGACTGGCTGGGAAGGCATGTTTTATAATGGGGTGATATTTCTTGCCCTTCTTGCTCCATCTGTACGTAGAGGCACCAGCGCTGCTTTGGTTAGTGGGTGGTTTTATCCAGAGGCCAAATAAACTCATATTCTCTGGGTAACATCAGTACCAAGTCAGCTCTGCCTTGGGCTTCCTGAGCACAGTAACTTTGATGGGGTACAAGCTGTGTTTTCAGCTATGAAAAATGTTTCAAAGTAGATCAGTAGTAAATCAATAGATCAATTTTTATGTAAAGTGGCTGCTAAAATTTTTTTCAGACTAAAATAGATGCATCTTCCTAAGGTGATGATTTGGGAGGATGCATTTTCCTTATGATTTTATCTACCTGACCTTAGGAATCACGGTCCCCTTGCTAAAGGCAGTTGCTACCCTTTGGTTTCTTTGCCACATAGAAGATGACCAGATGGGATACACTTATGAGATAGAGTTTATGGGAGAGGCTTACATGAATATATGGAACCAGTGTGGGAAGTGTGAATAGAGAGTTACAACTTAAAAAGCAGAATGTATATACCATTAAGTTACCAGTTAAGGACAAAAGGAGAAACCGTATTTCCAGCCGTTGGTTATTTGCCCACTAGATGGCAGTGAAGTGGAGGAAATGTCTTTCCCAGCCCGGGCTCTTCTGCTTCTGGGAGTGATTCAGGAGACACGGAAAAGAAAACAGTCCTGTGAGAGCAGCCAGTGGGGAACCAGAGGGCCCTGGGCTCCTCCCAGGGAAGGAAAGCCCTAGGACCATGAAGCACTTGTGCATTGACTGTTAGTACTTGCTGTAGAAGCCTGACAAGTTGATTCATGTTGTTTCCACATATGTACACAGCATATGAATATTAGTATCTTACACAAAGTGGTATGACAAAGATATTGTCATGTAATTTTAAAACGTGGGGTGTGGGCTGGAGAGATGGCCTAGCGGTTAAGAGCGCTGACCGCTCTTACAGAGGACCCGGGTTCGATCCCCAGCACCCACATGGTGGCCGAAAGCCGTCTGAAACTCCAATTCCAGGAGAACTCCAGTTCCAGGGGAATCCGAGACCCTCTTCTGACCTCCGCGGCATTGCACGACACGGGTGCACACACCTGCATGCAGACAGTACATTGACACACATACAGAAAAAAAAAAAAACAAAAACAAAAAAACGTGGGGTGTAATAGGCAGGTAATTATTACTTTTTAACCTCTCTCCTCTGTCGAGGGGGATAATAAATAGAATTTGTTTTAGACCAGAAGTTTAATCTCTAGGAATGCTTGTGATAGAATGAATGGTCTTATAACTTAAGGAGACATTCTTTGCAATGTTTCAGTTTTTTTGAAACCTTCCAATGTATACTCCCTCCACCACTGCCATGCACTCAGAGGCTCTCTTCATCATTTCCCCATTACGCAGGAGTTCATCTGGGAGGATGATGCTCACCTTTCCCAGAGGTCTGAAATTCTAGGTTGACATTCGTGTCTTTGACATAGGCTGGAGGGCACGACGACCACACCAATCCTTACAGTTCCATTCTTTTCCCACCTGTCTCAAGTTGGCATCCAGTTTGTGGGTATACAAAAGGATGCTGCCCAAATAACAGAATTCAATATAGCAGAGTCAAATAGTGGCTGCAGAAGATACAGCCAACTAGAATGTGTGAATAGAACCTTATTTCTACAAAAATACTCCTTGCAGCCCTAATTAATCTAAGAATCCTGTTAAAAAATCATTCTGAATTATCCAAATGTCCCCAAATCCAAGGGCAATTAACTATCGAAGGGTGGAAGATGATCTGAGACAGTGATAAGGCCTTGTTAGGATGGAGACAGAGGCTGTGATGCAGCTATGAACCAAGGAACAGAGTCACCAGAGCCTGGGAGGGGCCGGAAGGATTGTCCCCCACAGCCTTCAGAGGATGCACAGCTCTGCTGACACCACAGGCCTTTAGTGAATGTTTTTTTTTTTTTTTAAAAAGATGCCAAGTTTGTGGTCATTTGTTATTACAACCCCAGGAAAATAATTTAAACTATAACAAGAAAGTCCACTGCTCAAAATTCCATCATTAACAAATAAATTCCTTTGGCTCAAATGCACACTGATTTCAAATAAAATACGGCAAGGTGCTGGAAAGGGATCATATGTTAGAGAATGATTGACATTTTGTGTGGCATTACTATGCCAGCATTACAATTACCTGAACAAAAGCCTGAGTCTTAGAGTTGTTTTTTTGGTCTTTTTGAGACAGGGTTTCCCTTTAGTCCCAGCTGGCCTGGAACTCACTCTGTAGACCAGGCTAGCCTTGAACTCACAGACATCTGCCTGCCTCTGCCTCCCAAGTGCTGGGATTAAAGGCGTGTGCCACCACGCTCGGCTGCAAGTCTTAGAGTTTTTATTTTTATTTTTATTTTTTTTTATACAAACGTCCCTGTACTTCTTCGCATACCACGAGGGCAGAGACTATTTCCTATTTCTTTCACTTCCCCATATTTGTGCAGTTCTATGCTCCTTCTCTCTGACCTCTATCTCAAATTATCCTCCTCTCTTTACATCTGCAACATCTGATTCTATATTACCTCATCCATGTAAGCACCAAGAATACAAAGGTCTCTCCCATCTAAAACAAAAAGCTCCGCACCCAAATCTACATACTTTTCCACGTCTCTGCCTTTAGTCCTCGTCGCCGTAGAGCCTGACTATATCCACCATTACCCGCTGCTTCTTAATTTCTCAGTCACATCTCTTTTTTAAAAATATTTATTTTTTATTTTTTTATTTTTATTTTTTATAAATTTATTATTTTTATTTTTTTAACAACTCTAGACCCGTGTCCTCCCCCCATCCCCCCACCCCACCAGAGCTCATGCATTCTGCCAAATATGCTTTTCATCTCTTTCTCAGTCTTTCTCAATATTCTCCATGAGGAAGTTGACTGTTTTGAGCAGAAATTCATTGTTTCAGTCAGTTCTTCGATGCAGCCCTTTCTGTTGTTGTTGTTGTTGTTGTTGTTGTTGTTTCCAATATGCATCACTCCCAACTGCTTTGGACAAAAGCTCAGGGGGCCATACACATGAAATACTTACAACTATGTAATTGGCACTAGCATCCACAGATGAGGGATACCATTTGTCGTTTGTTTTTCTGGGACTGTGTTACTTCACTCAGCATGATGTCCTCTAGCTCCAGCCATTTTCCTGCAAAGCTCATGATGTCGTCTTTCTTTACTGCTGCATAGAACTCCATTGTATAGATGTACCACATTTTCTCTATCCACTCATCAGTTGAGGGGCATTTGGGTTGGTTCTAGCTCCTTGCTATTGTGAAGAGAGCTGAAATAAACATGGCCGTGCATGTATCTCTGCGGTGGGGCGAGTCTTGAGGGTACATGCCCAGGAGTGGTATGGCTGGGTCGGGTGGCAAGTCCATTCCAAGTCTTCCAAGGGTTCTCCACACTGCTTTCCATAGTGGCTGTACGAGTTTACATTCCCACCAGTAGTGGATGAGTGAGTCTTAAGAGTTTTTAAGAGTGGGCCCAAACTCAGAGGACAGCCATTGCCCCAGATGTCTCCCAGAATTGTCTGTCTCCTGGAGCTGTGCTGATGGAATTGTCTATGAAACTCTTTTCTCTGTAACTGTTTCCTCTAGTCAGACCCCACTTATATTGTATTCAAAATGTTTCCTCCAGCTTAAGTTGGGGAAGTGAAAGTTTGGCTCTACTATATCTTAACAGACCATCCTGTCTTTTCCTCCCTAGTTTTAGAATATTTCATTCACCCGAGGTGATGGGGCTAAAGGACATATTCACAGAGGTAGTGCCATCCATTCCCAGACCATGTTGCTCAGATCTCCCAGGTCCGCACCCAAATGCCTCTGGCAGCTTCCAGAGGTCCTGCAGGCATTTCTTCTAAAGCCACACTCTCTGTGGTGTGGATAGCACCATTAGTATGCACATTCTTTGGTGGTGATTGTGAACAAAAAGGTCCCAGAAACAAACAAACAAATATGTCCTTTCCAATATCCATTGTGTGTAATGGAGATGGGTGTGGCACTTTTCAGTATTTTGATACTGAGATTCTCAAGCATACTCACATTTATTCATTATTGTTTTGGGTGGAGTACCAAACTGAGGTTCCCAGGAAAGAAGATCAAGTGCCCAGGTCACAATACACAAGAGCACGTGGTTCTGCTGGGGTTAATTAAAAGTCTTTAGTTGAGACTACATCCATATTATAAAAGTCATTCCTGTAATTTATGTACTCTTTGAATAGAGATTTTGGATGTGCAGAGAAACACTGAAGGCTAAGAGAGAATGGATTCTAAAAGGCTGAAGACAACTGGCTTCAAATGCCAGCCTGACTTTCTGCAATGCCACTTGCCCCAGAGTTCTGGTGGGCCAGGCTTTCTGAAATCCTGAGAACTGTGGCCTTTGGACTTATGCAAGAAGGCCCCATCCTGGCTCATCTCACAGCATTCCTTTAGCCATGGATGAGGCAACTATGGGGCTAAAGGACATGTTCACAGAGGTAGTGCCATTCATTCCCAGACCATGTTGCCCAGATCTCCCAGGTCCGCACCCAAATGCCTCTGGCAGCTCCCAGAACTCCTGCAGGCATTTTTTCTAGAGCCACACTCTCTGTGGCCTGGACAGCACCACCAGTGTACACACTGTTTGGTGGAGATTGTGAACAAAAAGTTCCCAGAAAAAAAAAAAAAAACAACCCTACGTCTTGCACTGAACTTCTTGCAAGGCTGACCAACTGATTAGCACTTAATGACCATGGAGAGTTTGGAATGTTGCAGATCCAGAGCCCATTTACAATTCATCTTGGGGTTTGTTCATCCCCCAAATAGTCATTCTTTGCCCACTTCTATTTCTGATTTTAACATCTTGTGACTAATAGAATGCATTAGCTTGACAAAGAAATAGTTCTTTCCCCCCAAACAAAAGGCTAAGGATAATATCCAATAACATCCAAGATCTGAGACCTATAGTAGAATCTCCCTACGGCCTGTCTAATGCATCCTGATTTATGACTTCTTTGTTCTGTTGCTATAAAACTTTTTCATGAAACTGTGGAACATGGAATATCGGGTAACCTGAATTTGTGTTCCTAGGCAATGAGCACTCATATTTGGCTCCAGAATCAACTGTCTCTTATCTCCTTTGAGGTGAGAGTTATGCTTTTGCATCTACATGAGACACCCAAGCCCAGCCTGGGTCTGGAGGAGAGACGAGAGTGGTGTGGTCCTGGAGCCCAACTTTTCTAGCTCACTTCAATCTGGAGGAGGATTTTGATAATTTCAGCTCAAACACGGCCTCCAGGTTCTTTATCTCTCAAAGTAGGAAGATGGAATATATTTTCCTAAATAATTTGTTAACCAGATCCTTAAATCAAATCCTTGTAAAGATGGAATGAGGTTCCCATTTGCATTCTTTCCCTGAGTGAACCTAGCCTGCCTCTGACTCCGAGACAGGTGGTGATTTATCAGCACTCTGTGAAGGTGGAGTACTGAGCAAATGGCAGTCCATCAAAGGAGGAAGCAAGCGCAGAACCCCAACCTGGAAATGAGCACAAAGGGAAAAGAAACCTGGAAAGAAAGTGGTCATACCTCCACAGGCATTACATAATATGGGTGATGTACATGCAGGGAATACATTAATAGTAAATAAAATACTTTTTAAAAATAAAAAAAAAAAAGAAAGTGGTCATAAAATTGGGGCACTATACCAAGGGTGCATCACGGAAAGCAGATGACACCCCTATCTTTGAGAAACCATAAAGTTTTGAACTGTAATGTAAAATTGGGATCAGTAAGTCTACAGCAAAGAGATACATGAGAATTCAGGAAGGAATAAAGCAGCTATCACAGTCAACCAGGGTCCTAGTAAATTGCAGTTATCCTTGTTTAGAGTAGTAACCATATCTCTCCTGGGATTCTTAGGACTTGGTGGATTGAGAGTTGGGGCAGGATAGGGATTGCTCCCCAGTGATCTTTACTGCATTGTGGAGTATTTTTACACTCTAGCTACATCCACCAAATGCTCAGTATTTATGAAATAAGGTACCTGGCATTTCTAAGCAAAGGCTCTTCCTCGACTAAAGGCTGCAAAAGCCAGCCCTCCTGCTGTGGGTTACTAATGTCTGTCCTGGCCTCCTGTATTTGTTCTGTGTTCCACCAGCTGACTCTTGTTCTTCTCAGAGCTGTGGTGGTGGGGAGGCTTTTAAGATCCATGATATCCCCGCCCCCAATTTGGCATGCAAAGAGGGACTTTCCAATTAGGTCAGTGCTAAATATTGATTCTCAATTAAATAGAAACATAAATACCATTTTGTTTCCTGTGTAACACCATTAAACATCCTTCCTGGCTACAGCAGTCCCAGTGCCGTGATCTCCTCTACTACTCCTCAAAGCTGAAGCACTCATATGGTGTCTAGTGAGGAACGGAAGAGACTGGCAGACAGTAGACCACTCTAGCTTGGTGGGAGTGGCCAATCTTCGGATACCAACCAGTGATACATTTTTCTGGAAGATTATAAACAGACTGAATAAAGATAGCACGGTACTTGAGTTATGGGAAAAACATGGAGAAATCTTGCTGGTGCTGATCTCAAAGCTTCATCCCTACTGGCTAGCTCTCGTACTGCTGGAAGGTGCTATACATGCTGCTCAAAAGAAAAGGAATCATTGACACTGCCCAGCCATAAACCTATGAGCTACAATGCCAACTAGTCCTGTAAAATATGCATGATTGGATTTAAGGTCTGTGCCACAGATGGAATCCAACCCTGGCACTGATACCAGACCTAGGAACCTGTGGTTAGACAGGTCACAGGCCACAGGGGAGAACTTACTACTATTATTCTGATCGATGGACATAGTATTAAGCCAACTTCTAGTGACTTGTTATACCCATAGATTAATGCATCTTTCAACTCTCAGTAGAGGTGATTCCTTATGCAGCAAATGGTAATTAACACAGATACCCACAGCTAGACAACATGTAGAAAATTAGAGGCTGCAGAATACTTATCCCTGAATAGGACACCTACGTCAAACTTTTGCCTCCCAAGTCTCAGGGATCACTGTGGGAGAGGGAGTTGTAAGATTATAAGAATCAGAGGTGGTGGATGACGACAAGGAAACCAGTGTTTTTCAGACATCACAGCAGTTATTCACATGAACTCACAGCGATTGTGACAGCATGCCCAAGACCCATGTAGGCTCACGCCAGACAAATTTCCAGCATAGATGTTTGTGTGTGTGTGGGGTGGGGAGGGTGCGTGAGAAGCCTTAACTATTGGCAACTGATAGCTGCTAGGAGAGAGAGAGTCAGTTTTTTTTTTTTAATTTTATTTATTTCTGTGTGTGTATGAATGTACCGTCTGCATGCAAGTCTGTGCACCCGTGTCGTGCAACGCCGCGGAGGTCAGAAGAGGGTCTCGGATTCCCCTGGAACTGGAGTTCTCCTGGAATTGGAGCTTCAGACGGTTCTCAGCCGCCATGTGGGTGCTGGGGATCGAACCCGGGTCCTCTGCAAGAGCAGTCGGCGCTCTTAACCGCTAGGCCATCTCTCCAGCCCCAGAGTCAGTTTTTTTTTAAGGTGTGCTGCAGGGTAGGTTGACCTTGCTCCAGTGGATGGATCCACACACAAGGACATTTGGTGACACAAATTAAACTTAATAGGGCTTAAAAATAATAGACATGAAATCAGACAGTGGGGGTAGTAATGGGGATAGAGATAAGAGACACAGTCTAAATATGATTAAAATATGAGATTCTCAAAAATTCAATAAAAATGTAAAAAAGGACAGCACAACATAAGAATGTAAACAACTGTGAGAGAAGCTAATATACTAAACTTCACAACAGAAAAACCCCATGAGCAAAACCCAGCAATGTTCAGATTTAGGGTTGGGCACCTGCCATTCACGTGCAGCACGGGATGATGTGACAGTCACTTTTCCATCACTACTGCCAAACGCCTGAGATAACTAAATTATAAAGAGAAAAGGTATGCACTGGCTCACAGCTTCACAGGTTCCATTCATGATCAGTTGGTGCTGTTGCTTTGGGCAAAGCTGGTCGGCTACATGTGGAACAGGATCACTCACCTTAAAAAAGGGAAGCAAAAAAGAGAACAATAAAGAGCGCAGTGTCCCACAGTCCCCTTCAAGGCATTTCCTCAGTGAGATACTATCTCTCATTAGGCCTTGCTTCTTAAAGGGCCTATTTTCTAACAGTGCCACACCCTGGTGACATTCAAAATGGGCTTTGGAGGACTTCCAGTATCCAGTCTACAGCAGATGGTGTCTCAGAAGCTGGGCCTTTACTGGGGGTCAGTCTCACATCAGCCCAATAGCTTGGCATAGCCTCAGTCCTGAGCACACTGGTCTCCCCCACCTTTTTTTTAGCCTCTTATCTCCTGATATTTTTACCCATTCAATTCCCTTTGCACAAGAAATCAGGAGGCAAAATTCATCTCAATGTAAAGAATTTTCCTAACACTATTTATTCTATTCCTAAAAATAGATCTAGGAGTTCCAACTGAGGCTTAATAACCTTTTGTAAGGTAATTGGAAAGAGAATTAAAACCCTGTAATTAAGAAAACAAGCATTGGGATACAAAAGATTTAAGCTCTAAATCTCTAGGTACATGCTATATTTTGTTTCTGGAGCTGAGTGGCCTGGTTTTAAGGGTGGCCTGTCACTCACAGTGTGTCAAATTTGCACGGCCTTACTCCATCCTTGGGCCTCTCAGATCTCAGCTGTGAAGGGTAGGCAGCAGTGAGCCCATCTGTGTGTCCTCAGAAGTACGCAAGGGCATAAGCCTTTGGGATCATCACCTGTAAATAGGAAGCACTTGATAAAGGCTACAATTGCTGTTGTTACTTAACTGTTGCAGCCATGTTTCCTTCACAGTAAATAAACAGAGCATATGCTTCCTGGATTTTTTTTTTTCTGGATTGTTTTTAAAGGAAAATAAAATATGTAGTGTTTAACATGGTGCATGAAATATTAAACAAATAGAATTTTTAGTCTCAGTAAATATTTTGAAATGTTAAATATTTATGATTTTTTATAAAATTTAGGTTCTGAATTTTGTCAAAGGTATTTTCTTCATTTACTGAGATGATCATGTGATACTTGTGACAGAACTTGTTTATATAATATATTATACTTATCAATTTGCCTGTTAAACCATCCTTGCATTCTTTTTTTTTAAATATTTTTAAAAATATATTTTCTATGTGTATGAATGTACTGTCTGCATGTAGGTTTGTGCACCCTTGTCGCGCAGTGCCATGGAGGTCAGAAGAGGGTGTTGGATTCCCCTGGAACTGGAGTTCTCCTGGAATTGGAGTTACAGACGGTTCTCAGCAGCCATGTGGGTGCTGGGGATCGAACCCTGGTCCTCTGCAAGAGCAGTCAGCGCTCTTAACTGCTAGGCTATCTCTCCAGCCACAACTCTTGCATTCTTAAAACCAAAGTGGTCCTGGTCTCTGATCTTTTAAATGTATTGTTGATTTCAGTTTGCAAGGGTTTTTTTTTTGGAAATAGGGGACAGGGTCTCCTTATGTTAGTAGCCCTGGCTGGGCTGGAACTCTCTATGTAGACTAGGCCGGCCTCAAGTGAAGACCTGCCTCTGCCTCCAAAGTGCTGGGATTAAAGGTGTGCACCACCACACCTGGCCTGACTTAGAACTACCTTTGAGGTATCCTGAAGCTACTGCAAGTTGTGTTTTCATCTTTATTTATTTGATAGTAGGATGAAAATAATTTCTTCACTGACTTTTTCAATTGTTCACTCATTGTTCATAAGTGTATTGTTCAGTCTCCATGTGTTTGTGTAGTATCTGTTGACTTCTGATTGTATTTCATTATGATCTGTAAGTACATATGATCTGTTTTTCAGAAAGTTCCATAGGCTGCTCAGGATACTGGATAGCTTTACACTGACTCTTTTTGGTCTGTGGTTTAGTGTAAGCCTGAAGTTCATTTGTTCATTTTTTTTTTTTTTTTGGTAATGAACTGAACAGACATATCTCAAAGGAAGTACAAGCGAGCAATAAATATGTGAAAATATGTTTACTATGTTTAGTCACTAGGGAAATGCAAATCAAACTATATTTAAATTCCATTTACCCAAGCCAGAATGGCTATCTTTGAGTAAACAAAACCAGTACTGGGGCTGGAGAGATGGCCTAGTGGTTAAGAGCACCACTGCTCTTGCAGAGGACCTGGGTTCGATCCCCAGCACCCACATGGCGGCTGAGAACCGTCTTTAACTCCAGTTCCAGGGGAATCCGACGCCATCTTCTGACCTCCACGACATTGCATGACACAGGTGCACAAACCTACATGCAGACAGTACATTCATACACATAAAAATAAATAAAATTGCCGGACGTGTTGGTGCACGCCTTTAATCCTAGCACTTGGGAGGCAGAGGCAGGCGGATCTTTGTGAGCTCAAGGCCAGCCTGGTCTAGAGAGTGAGTTCCAGGACAGCTGGGGCTACAGGGAGACCCTGTCTCGAAAAGACCCCCCCCCAAAAAAAACAAAAAACCAGTACTAGCAAGGATGCAGTAAAAACTATTCCTATGCTTTGCTGATATGAATGCAAATTAGTTCAGACACTATGGAACTCAGACCAGAATTTCCATATGATATAGCTATGTCACTCCTGGGTATATACCAAAAGGAATCAAAGCCAGCATACAGTACACATGCCTGCATACTCAATATAGCACAGCACGATTCACAACAACCTAGTACAGGCAGGGCCAAGCCTAGGTGTCTGTTAACAGATGAATGGATGATCAAGTTATGGTACCTAAACACAGCGGATTATAATCCAGTTATAAAGAGGAATGAAATCATGTCATATCTGGGAAAAATGAATGTGACTAGAGATATTCATGCTAAATGAAATAAGCCAAATCCAGAAGGACAAATACTTGTTTTCTCTCATATGTGGAATTTAGTTTTTTTTTTAAAAGGGGGATTAAAGCAGAAATAAAAGAGGACTATTTGAGAAGTGACCAGTATGAAGGAGAAGGGGGACAGGAAAGGTAATCAGGGATGAATATGATCAAAGTACCTCATACACATGTATGACAGTGCCACAGTGACCACCCTTATTTTGACAATTAACATACATTACTGCAATTTTTATTACTGAAAATTTGTGGTTTTCATTCAATATATTTTGATCATATTTATATCCTCTCCCTTATCTGCACCCCTCCTTACCATCCCAGACAAATCAATGTACTATGTTATATATGTATTGTAATAGGCCTATAGAGCCTAATTTGTGTCCTTGAATGTCCTTCAGTGTGTGTCCAACCATTGGAGCCTGGTTAACCAACTAAGAATCATACACTTGGAAGAGACTGAGTCTTCCCCTCTCAGCAGCCATTGATTGCCAATAGTTCCCCAGGTAGGTTAGGTTTCTTACATATTCTCCCACATCTATGTTGGGATTTTGTCTGGTTGAGCTTACATGGAACTTGTGTATGCTGTCACCATTGCTGTGAGTTCATATGAGTAACTGACCAGCTTCCTGGAAAACTCTAATTTCTTGTGGTCATCTACCACCTCCGACTCTTACACTCTTTCCATACTTTCTTCCTCAATGATCCCTGAGCCTTGGGAGGCAGAAGTTTGATATAGCTGTCCTATTCAGGACAAGCACTCTGCAGACTTTTGTTCTCTGTATGATGGCCAGTTGTGGTTTCTGTGTTAATCGATATCTGTTGCATAAGGAAACAATTCTGGTGAGAGGCCAGAGATGCATTAATCTATGCATATAACAAATACATCACCAGGAGTCAGTTTAATACTGTATCTATTCAGCATAAACTTAGTATTAGGGTCTCCCCTATGTCATGTGGCCTATCTAGCTTTAGGTTCTGAGGCATCCTCTGATACCTCAGAATGGTCAGGAATGGGCTCCATCCTATGAAGTGGACCTTAAATCCAATTGGAAAGTGGTTGGCTACTCCCATAATGTCCATGCCGCTGTTGCGCCAGTGGGCATGTCTTACTGGGCCAGTTGATTTACTTTATGTGTTAGAGTGCTTTGTCTGCATGTATGTAAGTGCACCATGTGCATGCAGTGCCCCTGGAGACCAGAAGAGGGTGTCAAAGCCTCTGGAACTGGAGTTACAGATGGTTGTCACCTGCTATGGGGGTGTTGGGAACCAAACCCTGGTCCTCTGAAAAAGCAACCAGTACTCTTAACTGCTGAGACATTTCTCCAGCCCCTAATTCAATTTTCTTAAACAGAAAGGAATTAAAATACTAATAGCTTAAAAAGAAAACTAAGATTCTGTGATTGAATGGCTGGCCAGATAGCAAAGGGATTTTTTCCTCTCTGCTTTAGAGGATCAGAAACCAATAAATTAAGTATGTAAAAATATTCTACTTATTTTGCTACACTAGTTCTGGGTGGAGAAGGAAGAAGGAAGGGAAGGCAAGAGAACACAATGAGAAACAGTGCATATAAATTGTACCGGTGAGAAGTGGGGAGAAAGTTGCACTACGTCCCATCTTCCTGGCATGGGCATATTTGTTGATTCTCATCACTATTGTACTTAATATTGCTTTTGAACAATACAGGGTTTCCAGGTTGAAGCTCAGAAATTGATTCAGAAATCTTGATGTAACTGTAGGCTGTGTTCTCAAAGCTGTGAATGCTCCCACAGCCTAATCACCTGCACTGAACTGTCAGAATGAAGATGTATACAAATTGCTTTTCCCTATGAATGATATTTTTGATGATATTTCTCGACATTGTTAATTCAAATGTTTCTAATGTGCATTATTTAATATCTCTCTTCTAGTTTGGTACTGAAATGTTAGGAAAGCGGTCCATATTCTTGTAGTTTTCAGTTTCTATGAACTGGAGGTCTGCTTTCAACTCCTTTTATTTTAGCTTTCTAATTGAGCAATCTTTTCTTTTTTTTAATTTTTATTTTATTTTATTTATTTCGGTATGTGTATCGATGTACTGTCTGCATGTAGGTTTGTGCACCCGTGTCGTGCAATGCCGCGGAGGTCAGAAGAGGGTCTCGGATTCCCCTGGAACTGGAGTTCTCCTGGAATTGGAGTTTCAGACGGCTCTCGGCCGCCATGTGGGTGCTGGGGATCGAACCCGGGTCCTCTGTAAGAGCGGTCGGCGCTCTTAACCGCTAGGCCATCTCTCCAGGAAGAGCAATCTTTTCATACCTAGATTTAACAAACACTGCTTGGAGACAGCTTTGCAGAAGACACAGTGAAAACGAAGATTTCATCCCAGATTTCCATTGTTAATATACTGTAGTTGGGGTGAATTAAGAAAGGCGTGGTAAGAAATGTGTCTACCTTGGCATGGTGGTGCACGCCTTTAATCCTAGCACTCAGGAGGCAGAGGCAGTTGGAACTTTGTGGGTTCAAGTCCAGCCTAGTCTACAGAGTGAGTTCCAGGCCAGCTGGGGCTATAGGGAGACCCTGTCTCGAAAAGACCAAAAGAAAAAAAAAGAAGTGTGTCTACAAAATAGTTAAGTCACAGCACATCTATTGGCTGTTCAGAAGGTGGGTACCACTGGCACTTGGGTGCAGAGATAATTTTGGACTGATGACGGGGAGGGGCTGCAATTAGGTGATATGAAGGTAAGTGCTGGCTCATGACTTCTGTTCTTATTGACATTGTGATGCAGAACTAGACACAGTCTCCCTCTCACTTACAAAATGGCCTTAATGATGCCATTCTTGTGGGTGATTGCAGGAATTAGAGACAAAGCATGCATAAGTCTGCCATATTGAAATTAGTCAATAACCACAACTTTACTCTGTCTGTTTTTGCCATACAATGGCAAGGGCCCAAAAGGAAGGGTGAGATTTAGAGGCACTCCAAAATATTTGAAATATGAGTACATTTTCCACGTTGAGATTAGAAAGGAGTAAAAAACAAGAGTAGAAGTTCCATACTGACAGTGTCAAAGGTTAGGGAAGCTTGTAAACTTAATTCTGTAAATAAAACATTTATTTTTATTTTATGTGTATATTGCCTGCATGTGTGTAAGTGCACCGTGTCATGCAGTGCCTGTGAACATCAGAAGAGGGCATTGGATCCTCTGGAATTGGAGTTATGGATGGTTGTTAGCTGCCATGTGGGTGCTGGGAATCAAACCCAGGTCCCCTGTAAGAGCAGTCAGTGCTTTTAACCACTGAGCCAATTCTCTAGGCCTTAATTATGTAATTTTTTATTTTTTGGGTCTTTTTTTGAGATAGAGTCTCCCTATGGGCCCAGCTGGCCTGGAACTGACTATATAGCCCAGGCTGGCCTTGAACTAATCATGTAAATTTTTTTTGGGGGGGGACTTTTTCTTCTTAATTTTTATTGAGCTTTTGTACATTTCATACAACATTTCTTAATCAAATTTAGACCTGTTCCCCCATCCATACCCCCCTCACCAGAATTCATGCATTCTGCCATACATGTAAAGTCCTGTCTTGCATCTATTTCTCAGTCTTTTTTAACTTTTTTGATACAGAAGTTTTCAGTTTTGGTCAGTTCTTTGAACAAGTCTTTTTTTGTCATTGTTGTTCCCTTTAATTTTGTATATTCCAAAATCTGCATATATATACATATATATGTATACTCCATACATATAACAAAATTACGAACTCTGAAAATAGACTCTAGGTTAATTCCAAAACAAGTTAGAGTGGAATTCTTCACCAGTGACCCATCTGACAAAGGTTCAACATCCAGAAGTCACTTTTTTTGGTGTGTTTAGGGGTTGGACTTTTTGAGATAGGGTGTCCCTTTAGTCCCAGCTGACCTGGAGCTCTCTATGTAGACCAGGCTGGCCTTGAACTCAGAGAGATCTGCCCGCTTCCGCCTCCCAAGTGCTAGGATTAAAGGCGTGCACCACCACACCTGGCCTAATCATGTAATTTTTATTATTATTATTTTTTGGGTCTTTTTTGAGACAGGGTCTCCCTGTAGCCCCTGCTATCCAAGAACTCACTCTGTAGACCAGGCTGGCCTTGAACTCACAAAGATCCGCCTGCCTCTGCCTCCCAATTGCTAGGATTAAAGGCGTGCGCCACCACACCCAGCCCATGTAATTTTATAGGTACAGTTGAATTGAGTTGTTGTTGCTCAGAACTTGAAATACATATTCTGGGTAATGACATAAAATTTTTATAGAAAATTAGGGGCAAAAATCAATGCTAATTTAAAATGGAAAATTAGTCATAAATGTTAGTCAAATACCCCACTGGGAACCTAGTAATCTGGGATCTCCCATGTCAATAGTTGTTTTGTCAAAATTAGAAAGCTTCTCCATAAACTAATTCTACAGCCCTACTCTGACCATGGTTGGGAAATGGAAACAGGCAGACAGTAAGCAATAGGTATTTGCCACGACATCTGCTGCCCAGGAGCACAAACACTTAGCTTACCTGGCATCTGGGTGACAAGAAGATTGAGTATCCAAATTCACAGGTAGCTGACCATGCTTAGGGAAGATGACCACTCTGGACACAGAGAAGAGAATCAAAAGAGAAGCCAAATCTATATCTTTTATCTTCTATGGGCATCAGGATTTAGTCAACCTACAACTTCCCTTGATTATGACCAGCCTGGGGAATGATTTGAATTCCTGAATAGCAAATATACTTTGTCATGTAATCATCACATTTTGAAAGGGCAAGCATTGTTTTCAAACTTCACAAATGAAATAATAGGCTCTATGCTTAGCTGCTTTATCTCAGATGATGCAACTATAAAGGTAGCACCAAGCTAATGATAATGATTGTCATTATATTTTTATAATAAGTTTGACTATGTATGTCAGTAACACAGCCATTTCACAGACAACAAAAGGTGGTGTCTGCCAAGTCATCTGTGATCACATAGCTTGTAGCAGGTGAAGCTGAAATCTGAACCAGGGTAATTTGGTTTCAGAATAAATCATAGTTACTTCTCCAAATTTCCAATCTATTTCTTTTCTGCTCTACTCTAGGATTTTTCTGATTGCAGATGTGGTGTTCTCAGTTCATCCTACCACCTAGATCTGTATTCACAGTCAGATACCCCTGGAAAAGACAGAGAGGATTACTTTGTCCACAATGCCAGAGGAAAAGGAGGAGGATACATTTGGAGGGCACGTGGTGAGTCCCTTTTTAGAAATGCAAAGTGGAGAGTTGTGAGTCCCCTGGAAAAGGAACCTCCAGGGATTTATCCTGGAAGTTCAGATCTGAGCATCAGCAACAGGACTTAGTAGAGCCATCAAGTAAATTCTGCTCCTGTATAATTGCATAATTAAAATAATAAGTCACTTAGCACTTTATCATTTCAAAACATTATATATATTATTATATTTAATCACCTATAATATCTTTAAATTTAAGTGTCATTGAACCTGCTGCATGTTAAAAATGATTTTAATGTGTTTTTATCTCAGAGATAAAAGAACGTGTTATGAGAACAAATCCCAATCCACATTTACAGATAAGGAAAGGAAGACTCATAAAGTTTATACAACTTGGCCAGGAAGTGTTCAGACCACGTTTCTCCCAGTTGTCTACTTGCAGAGCTAGTTTTTTTAGAGGAAATTGAGCAGGTGCTGCTTCTGCAAAGTCTTGCCACCTGTACTAGGTCCTGATTTGTTATCTGTTATATGACAACGTTCATGCACCACGGAACCACTCCCACATGGACAGAATCAGTACAATAAAGATGATGAAATCTGTCAACACATTTCCCTTGCCTATCAGGTTCCTCCTGTTTTGAGCCCAGTTAATCTGGCAATAATTATATGTCCTCTAGAATCTGTCTCCACTAATGCCATCATGTCTTGTCTACCCAAACTTGGGTTCGTCTCCCTTCTCCATCTGCCCCTGTGTTCTTAGCACCAGCTTCAAGGACTGCTGTTGAACTTACGAAAACTCAATTTAGGGGCTGGAGAGATAGCCTAGCGGTTAAGAGCACCGACTGCTCTTGCAGAGGACCCAGGTTCGATCCCCAGCACCCACATGGCGGCTAAGAACTGTCTGTAACTCCAATTTCAGGAGAACTCCAGTTCCAGGGGAATCCGAGACCCTCTTCTGACCTCCGCGGCATTGCACGACACGGGTGCACAAACCTATATGCAGACAGTACACTCATACACATACAAATATAAATATAATAATAAAAAAAACAAAAAAACAAAAAAACCCAAAAACTCAGTTTATCAAATCCTGTCCCCTAGATCTGAACTCTGGCACTTGTATGTTGTCTGAGTTCAGTTCCCATCTAGTCAAACTTGACTATAAGCCACTTTTGCTAAGTTCTTGAGGGGTCAGAAAGGCCATTGAATAAGCACGACATCACAGCAGAGACCAACTGAAAAAGCCCAGCACACAAACATGAATAGCTCTGTTTGAGGGATCTGGACTTTTCTAGGGCCAACCCTAAACCACACATTCAAAACTATCCTCAGAGCACTCTGGACTAAGGGTTCCAAGGCAGGAGTATGTGCAGTGATGCACAACACTGACTGGTTTGGGGTGGACTTTGTGTTTGGATCCTGTCTCTGTTCTTTATTCATCATGAGGCTTGGGCCATGTACATTAAGATACAGGAGCTACTGGAGTGAAGGGAACCTAGAGGTTGTTATAAGAATTAATAGATCTGAAAAAGCACTCAATGAGGCCAATGCTGTTATTAGTACTGGCCTTACGATGTGTTTCAGGAATAAAGTTTTTGAAAATTTATCAAGCCGTTCAAAATATTAATGTAGATTTCTGGTGAACCAAGGATGACAGATTGGTAGTTCTTAAATTTGGCTGCAAATTAGGACCACAAAGAGAGCCTTTCAGAATTGCAGTGTCCATCCTACCTCATTCAATTAGAATCTTTGAGACGGGAGCTTCTGTCAATAGCTCCTCAGCTTGGGGTGAGATTTGGTGACCCCTCCTTGTCCATGCTAGGGTTTTGGCTGGCTTGATCTTGTGCAGGTCTTGTGATACTGTCTGGCTACAGTAGCTGCAGGCTATTGAAAATTTGACCCCACTTCCTGTTTTCTTGGTAACACTGGAAATTTAAACAACAGCAACTTATTTAAATTTAAACTACCATATAAAAAGGTGAAGGTCAGCTGGAGAGAAGACTCAGCGGTTAAGAGCTCTGACTGCTCTTGCAGAGGACCGGAGTTCTATTCCCAGCACCCACATGGTGGCTAAGAACTGTCTTTAATCCTTGCACTCAGGAGTCAGAGGCAGGAGGATTTCTGTGAGTTCAAGGCCAGTCTGGTCTATAGAGTAAGTTTCAGGCCAGCTGGGGCTATAGGGAGTCCCTGTCTCAAAAAAAAAAAAAATAAAAAAATAAAAAGGTGAAGGTATCTGGGCTTTGTTCTAAGCTCTATCTCAATTTCTCGGTAGAGTCTTGGCATTCCATGCTTCCCAAAGGAGAAGGGAAGGCTTTAATGAGGTAATGTATTTTTCTTTCCCAGAACCCCCTTCTCAGGGTAGCACTTCTATCAATCAAGCTGCACTGTGGAGCTTCTGTCACGTGGCCTGACTGCTTTTTCGGAGGTAGGACTCAGAAAAACGTAACTTTTACTTTTCTTTATCCGTTTTTCAGGTACTGGCCGAAGATGCTCTCCTTGGCATTCTAGGTTTTTCCACCTTTTCTGAAACCCCTCTCAGTTTGGCATATGGCTGCTTGTCGACCTCCATTGCAGATGGCATGGCGTCCTCTCTTTCTCTTCTCTATCAACCTTCTCCCGGCAGCTGCCATGAATTATCTGGTTGTTTTTCTCATAAACTTTAATCCAAACTTCCTGTTGAGTCCATTTCTTAATTCTTTTTTTTTTTTAATTTTATTTATTTCTGTATGTGTAAGAATGTACTGTCTGCATGCAGGTTTGTGCACCCGTGTCGTGCAATGCCGCGGAGGTCGGAAGAGGGTGTCGGATTCCCCTGGAACTGGAGTTCTCCTGAAATTGGAGTTTCGGACGGTTCTTGGCCGCCATGTGGGTGCTGGGGATCAAACCCGGGTCCTCTGTAAGAGCGGTCGGCGCTCTTAACTGCTAGGCCATCTCTCCAGCCCTCTTAATTCTTTTATTAACTAGTTTAAGAAAATCTGGAGGGAAACCTAGTTTCTCCAGTACTAGTCACAGGCACTGTGAGTTCACTAAGTAACAGCATGCTCAGGAACTCTGCCTCATTGCAGTCATCCAGGACTTTTGGTACTTAGAATCTTCTTCTTCTTCTTCTGAGATGACCCTTGAGGGGGATCCTTATGGGGGTGCTATACAGGTCCACAGTTTTTGTTTTCAAATGATGAAGCTGAAGTAGAATATACACCTTCTGGAGTGGATTGTGGACTAAGCTGAGCGGCAGTGGTAAAGGCAGACTCTGGTACCTAAAAGTCCTGGTCTACCATTTCTTCCCCCCTGTGTACCATTGGAGAAGTCTGGAGTGGTCTCCCTTCTGGAATAAGCAGTTTTCTTACCACATACTTACCCACAAATCAGTTTGTTACCATTAAATACTTTAAATGCAAAAACATGCAAAAGGGTGACACTATCTAAAGTTGAGAAGTTTACTAGGGGAAAGTGCAATGAGTTTAGTATCTAGGATTCACATAGTAGAAAGAGAAATGACTCCCTCAGGCTATCCTCTGACCTCCACGTGTGCCCTATGGCATGCACTTGCCATAGTGTAATAAAAATGTAAAACTTGGGGGTTGGAGAGATGGCTCAGTGATTAAGAGCTCTGGGTGCTCTTGCAGAAGATCCAGGTTTGATTCCCAGCACCCACATGGTGGCTAACAATTACCCATAACTCTAGTTCCAGGGGAATCTGAAGCCATTTTCTGATCTCCGCATACATTGCATGACATGGGTGCACTTACAAACATGCAGGCAAAACATGTATACACATAAAATAAAAATAATAAATAAAATATTGAAAAGGTAAAACTTTAGAGCTCATTTGAGCTCACAGCAGTTCATGAATTAGGTAGTTTGAAACAAGAACTTATTTAGAGCTCCAACAACATGGCCGCAAGGAAATAATTTGTAGAATGAATGTAGAAGAAAACAGATTTTTGTGATTGGATAAGTCACTTATCATTTTCAGGTATGATGATATACATACTTGTTCATATATACATACATATATATATCCATGTATATATACATACATACCTATGTATATAACACTCATATGACTGATAGCATAGCAGTCTCTCTTTTTTTAAATACCAGGAACATTTTATTTTCTAGAATATGTTACACTAAAATTTCACCGTGACTTCACTATCATTTGAAGAAGGACTTATTCAGCTACATCATAATCTCATAAAACCACCATGGTGTATGTGGTCTGTCACTGACCAAAAAAGCTTCATGTAATGCATGAGTATATTTACTTTCTCTAAGTCTTACTTCTCCTCCCAATAAAATGGTGGTATTAATACTAGACTCCACTTCTTGTGGTAATTGTATTGATTAAATAAACTTTTGAAATAAGATGCTTGGCAGAATGCCTAGTGCACAAAATGTGTTCTGTCTAGTCAGTTTGATCTTTTAATCCAAAATGTCTAAAACCCAGCTCCTATTCTTAAGTTCTTATTAGTACTAATGGTACGGTCAGATTCTTAGTTACTTGTTTCCAGGACTTGAGGCATCTTTGACCTGGTGCTTTCTTTCATGAGTCAACAAGTTTTATTGATTTTTGTTATTGCAGGCAAGCTAAATTTAATGGTGAATGTCCATAAATGCTCCAGTATGTTTTATGCTTCATCCTTCCACTGGTTTTTAAAAATCTGTTTGGCTCTTAAAATTTAGAATTACAACCTCTGTTAACTTTGTTAATTCCAGTCTTTGGTGGTGTGGCGAGCATAGTTTAAAAGATGACCTTGGATATGAGCTGCAATTTCGAATGATATGCCTTAACAGAGAAAGCCCTTTCTAAATTCAGCATCCTGTGTGGCTGCCCAGCAGAGGACACTTGCCCTGGGTCTGAGTTCTCCAAATTATGGTTACCTGACTTTCCTAAATACTCTCTATGAATAGCTAGCCCCTCAAATTCAGATAGCATGTGACTAAGTAATCTATATATTTGCCCATTGGTGGACTGATTTTCTATGCTTGTCCTACAAAAAGGCAGATGGACAAGGAGAGTGTTACTACTCGTGTACCTTATAGACTCAATCCTGTGAGCTCCGTCCCTATCCCTGCCCTATGGAATAGAAGGAGTATCAGGACTCCTGTGAACCCCACTTCCTTTGGCCAATTTCTTTCTTTAATATAGACTGTTACTGAATTCATGGCAAATAAAGTTGCAAAATTTGCAACAAGTCATAGTACTGTAGGTGGCAACTCTGGAGGGACCTGCCTTGCACAGCACTGTTTCAGTCTGCTTCATAAAACTTTTCATAAGTCTGTGGCCAGCTCCTCTCTTCAGCTTCTTCCTTTAGTTTTTTTTAGTGCCTTACTAGGTACACCAAGGATCATGTATTTTTAATTTTTTTTTAAATTTTATTTATTTCTGTATGTGTATGAATGTACTGTCTGCATGCAAGTCTGTGCACCCGTGTCGTGCGATGCCGCGGAGGTCAGAAGAGTCTCTGATTCCCCTGGAACTGGAGTTCTACTGGAATTGGAGTTTCAGACGGTTCTCGGCCGCCATGTGGGTGCTGGGGATCGAACCCGGGTCCTCTGTAAGAGCGGTCGGCGCTCTTAACCACTACGCCATCTCTCCAGCCCCGGATCATGTATTTTAAAATCACCACGTTATGGCTTACTCCTTCCTACCTTAGTAAATTCTCATCCTACTCCCTTCTCTGAAATCCTTCTTCCTGCCGTCTATTTCATAAGCTTCCAGCTCACATTCTTGTGAGGTTTCTTCCCCTACCTATTTGTATTTAGACCATCCTTAAGGCACCTAGCATACAGGTACTTAATCTCTAAATGTTTGAATATACTTTAACTTTCTTAATTATAGAATCCTTTAGCAACAAAACTTCCATTATTTATCATTATATATTCTAATAATTGACATACGATGCTTTGCTTAAATAATTCCATGAAATATGTGGTAAAATAACACTCGAGATAGAAGTTTGCTGAAATATATGAAGAAAATGCTTCAGGCTTTCAAGACTAACACAAAGGTTTGTTTACATTTTAATGGCTGTGCAAGCTAATGGCTTTCTGAATACAAGCTGTAACTTCAGCTATTTCCGACAGTCTTCAAAGATGTGTCTTCAAGTTTGAATGGCTGGCAAATCTTCTGAAATGAGTTTTTATTTGTTCACTTTCCTAGCTACACATAATGAATGGCCCTGATGTTTTGATTTGATTGTGCCTGGTCTGCAAATCACCTAAACAATTTGTCTGGGCAACAGGCATCATTTCCTACCCAGGCTGCTTATCACTAGCTCATTTATACAGAATTTATGTGGAATTCTGTATACATTTTACTGTCTTTAATATTTAAATATATATCAGTGTGAGTGAGTATTCAAGGAGAAGTTTTCATGATAAGTCATCTTTCATCAAATTTAAAATAAGACTCAACCAACTGGGTATAAAACTTGGAGCTGTGGAGCCCAGACAATGGAGATGCCAGACATAAGCCATCCATCCCCCAATATATGTCTTTACTCTTCCTAAGATTGTTGGTATGTTTTACGATAAAAAAAATTTTTTTTGGTCTTTTCAAGACAGAGTCTCCCTGTAGCCCCAGCTATCCTGGAACTCACTCTGTAGACCAGAGAACTCACAAAGATCTGCCTGCCTCTGCCTCCCAAGTGCTAGGATTAAAGGCTTGTGCCACCAAGCCCAGCTTTTTATTTTTTAAGATAAATTTTACTTACATTTGTGATCTTTAGATGATTTATTTTGGCCCAATAGAGATAACTGAAAAGCAAAGCTCTCTATATGCAAATTCTAATAGTGAATTAGAATTATTTAATTTTATTTTATGTGAATGAGTGTTTTGCCTGCATGCGTATAAGTGTACCATGTGCATGCAATGTTGGTTAAGGCCAGAAGATGGGGTCAGATCCCTTGTGGGTATTGGGAACGGAACTCAAGTCTTCTGCAAGAATACCTCAGGAGCCGAGCAGATGCTCAGGTAGGCTGGGAAACTGTAGCAACCAGCACGCCAGCATCAGAGGTGTGCCTCAGGGACCAGGCAGGTTGCCATGCCCTGCTTCCCATGCATGGGCGGAGTCACCCAGCCACCCGAAGCCAGCTGGCCAGGAGCCCAGCAGATGCTCAGGTGGGTCAAGGGAGCAACCCTCCCTCCCCCACCAAGTAGTGGTGCAGAGGATCCAGTAAGCTGGTGAAGTTATGGTGCAGATGAACCAGTGGGCACAGTGTTAGTGCTTCTAGGTTGCACAGCCAGGGAGAGGAACTGGACAGCAGGCAGCACAGTGAGTGACCAGCCAATCTTCCATAATAACATTTGAGACTAGCACCAGAATCCAAACAAAGAACAAACCCACATAATGAAGCCACAACAACAAAAAGTAACAACACGGGGAAAACCCAGAACAGTACTTGACCAGTACTATAGAAGATGCCTACAACGAAATCCCCCTGGAAGGAAACCAAGACATGGACCTTAGAAGAACAGTTGTAGACATATTCAAAGAAATCAAAGAATATAAAGAACAAATCAGAGAAGGGGAGAAAATGAAAAACTCAAGAAGGATCTAGAAAGGAAGAATGGTAAACCCTGGAGGAAGAGAAACACAAACTCTAAAAAGAAGTAGAGGAAGAAACACAAACTCGAAAAAGAAGTAGAGGAAGAGAAACACAAACTCGAAAAAGAACTAGAGGGACAGAAAGACAAACTCCAGAAGGAAGTCGAAACACTGAAAAGAGCCCAGGCCGAAATGAAAAAAGAAGGATACCAGCAAAGCAAGGAGCTACAAGTAGAGAATGACAAGCCCCAAAAGGAAGTGGAAATAATAAGAAATCACAGGTAGAAGTGAAAAAGGAAATTGAATATTCATCCAATCAACAGAAAAGGATGGGAGAAAGTCTTAGAAGCAGAATAGATGAAGCAGAAAATAGAATATTAGACCTGCAGGATAGCGTGGAACAACTAAAATGCTCAAGTGAAGATTATGAAAAACTTAAAAAACAAAATAACCAGGGAATGTGGGATACTATGAAAAGATCAAATCTCTGAATCTTAGGGATAGAGGAAGGAGAAGAATCCCAAGACAACAGTATTGATCAGATCTTCAACAGGATAATAGAAGAAAATTTTCCCAAACTGAAAAAAGACAAACCTATACAAATACAAGAAGTACATAGAACACGAAATAGACAAGACCAGAAAAGAAATTCCCCACACCCTATCATAGTTAAAAATGCTAGATGCTCAAAACAAAGATAAAATACTGAAAGCCACAAGAGAAAAACAACAAATTACATATAAGGGGAAACTCATCAGAATTACATCTGATTTCTCAGTGCAAACTATGAAAGCCAGAAGAATATGGACCAAAGTATCCCAAGTGCTAAACAACTTTAGATGCCAACCCAGATTATTATACCTAGCAAAAATGTCAATTATAGTTGAAGGAGAAAGAAAAATATTTCATGACATAAACAAAATGAAGGAATATAAATAAAAAACCCAACACTTCAGAAAATACTCAAAGAAATTCAAAGAACAGAGGAAAGGAGCAACTATCCCCAAGCAACTAAAGAGAGAAACTAATAAAAGCATAAGAATGTATACACGAACCTAAACCAAGAATGCAAGCAAAGAATAAGTTGAAAGGAAGCAACACACATCTCTTAATAATAACCTTAAATATTAATGGTCTAAACTCCCCCAAACAAAAGATATAGACTGGGAGAATAGATTAGGAAACAGAATACATCTATATGTTGTCTACAAGAAACACATCTCACCCTCAAGGACAGACACCAACTTAAAGTGAAAGGATGGAAAAAAATATTCTAAGCAAATGGTACCAAAAATCAAGCAAGAGTTGCTATTCTAAGATCAGACAAATTAGACTTCAAAGTAAAACTAATCAGAAGAGATGAAGAGGGCTACTACATACTTATCAAAGCAACAATTAACCATGGAGATTTCACAATCATGAATATATACACACCAAACTCCAGTGCACTGAACTTTATAAACATAATTCTACAGGACCTCAATGCACAGATTGATTCCAGCACACTAATAGTGGGGGATTTTAATACCCCACTGAGTGCATTTGATAGGTTAACTGGACAAAGAATAAACAGAGAGACATCTGAACTGAACAATACAATACACCAAATGGACCTCACAGATCTACCGAATATTCCACCCAAACACCAGAGAATATACTTTCTACCCAGCACCCCATGGAACATTCTCCAAAATCTACCACATACTGGGACACAGAAAACACCTCTACAAATACAAAAGCATTGAAATAATTTCATGCATTCTGTCAGACCACAGTGCAATAAAGCTCAATATTAACACCAGAATAAGCCTGACTAGCTACAAGAACACATGGAGACTAAACAACACAATCTTGAATAATGACTGGATCAGGGAAGAAATAAAGAATGAAATAAAAGTATTTATGGAACTAAATGAATAAACAATACAACACAATAAAATCTGTGGGATATTTTAAAAGCAGTCCTAAGAGGGAACTTTACAGCCCTGAGTGCTCACATTAAAAAAACAGGCTGGGCATGGTGGTGCACGCCTTTAATCCTAGCACTTGAGAGGCAGAGGCAGGCAGATCTTTGTGAGTTCAAGGCCAGCCTGGTCTACAGAGTGAGTTCCAGGACAGCTGGGACTACAGGGAGACCCTGTCTCAAAAAGACCAAAAAAATAAAAAATAAAAAAAAGAAAATAAAAAAACAGAAAGGGAATAAATAAATGATCTAACACTACAGCTAAAAACACTTGAGAGATGACAACAAATGGACCCTAAACCCAACAGGCAGGAAGAAATAACAAAACTCAGAGCAGAAATCAATGAACTAGAAACAAAGAAATCAATAAAAAAATCAATGAATCAAAAACCTGGTACTTTGAAAAGATGGACAAGATAGACAGACCTCTTGCCCAGTTAATCAAAAGAAAGAAAGAACAACTCCAAATTAATAGTATTCATGATGAAAAGGAAACATCACAACAGATAAAGAAAAGATCCAGACAATCATATGAGAATACTTCAAAAACCTACACTCTACTTTGAAAATCTAACAGAAATAGATGAATATCTGAAATCCTGGGAACCAACAAAGCTTAACCAAGAAGAGATTGACAGTTTAAACAGACCCATAACATTTGAGGAAATTGAAGACCTAATAAAAACCTCCCAACTAAAAAGAAAGCATAGGCCCAGATGGTTTCACAGCAGAATTCTATAAAACATTTAAAGAGGTCTTACAACCATTACTATTCAAATTATTCAGAAGGATACAAACAGAGGGAAATCTCCCAACTCCTTCTATGAAGCCAGCATCATTCTAATACCCAAACCAGGCAAAGACACGACCAAAAAGAAAACTATAGACCCATCTCATTAATGAACATAGATGCAAAAATTCTCAACAAAATACTTGCAAAGAGCATACGGATCCACATCAAAAATATCCATCATGATCAAGTTGGATTCATACCAGAGATGCAGGGATGGTTCAACATATGAAAATCAATAAATATCATAGAACACATAAATTGACTGAAAGACAAAAATCACGCAATCATTTCAATTGATGCAGAGAAAGCATTTCACAAAATCCTGCATCCCTTTATGTTTCAAGTTCTAGAGGGAATTGGACTGAAGGGAACATCCCTAAATATAATCAAAGCCATATACAAGAAACACACAGCCAACATCATCCTAAATGGAAAAAAAAAAACTAGAAGCATTCTCCTTAAAGGTGGGAACACAGCACAGCTGCCTCCTATTGCCACTCCTCTTCAATATAGTGCCTGAAATGCTTGCTAGGGCAATAAGGCAAGAAAAGGAAATTAAAGGAGTACTAATTGGACAGGTGGAAGTCAAACTATCCCTATTTGCAGATGATATGATAGTTTACCTGAGGGATGCTAAAAGCTCCACCAGAAAACTCCTAGAATCAATTAAGAGTTTCAGTAAAGTGGCAGGATTCAAAATTAACCTAGAAAAATCAGCAGCCTTTCTTTTTTTTAAATTTTGTTTATTTTGTATGCATATGAATGTACTGTCTGCATGTAGGTTTGTGCATCCGTGTCGTGCAATGCTATGGAGGTCAGAAGAGGGTGTCCGGATTCCCCTGGAATTGGAGTTCTCCTGGAATTGGAGTTACAGATGGTTCTCAGCCTCCTTGTGGGTGCTGAGGATAGAACCCGGGTCCTCTGCAAGAGCAGTCGGTGCTCTTAACCACTAGGCTATCTCTCCAGCCCCCAGTAGCCTTTCTTTACACCAAGAACAAGCAACTGGAGAGGGAATATAAGGAGACCTTCCCACTCACAATGGCCTCAAAAAATACATGGGGACAAATCTAACCAAAGGCACCAAAGATCTCTAAAAAAAATTTTAAGCTCCTGAAGAAGGAGATTGAAGAAGTCGTCAAAAGATGGAGAAACCTCCCATGCTCATGGGTTGGAAAAATTAATGTTGGAAAAATGTCCATTCTATCCAAATCAATATACAGGTTCAATGCAATCCCAATTAAAATCCCCATGAATTTCTTCACAGGCTTGGAAAAAAAATCCTTAAATTCATATAAAAAAAAAAAGACTCTGAATTGCTAAAGCAACCCTGAGTGAAAAATGCAATACAGGGGGGAATCACCCTTACCAGACTTCAAGCTATATTACAGGGCTATAGTCATAAAGACAGCCTGGTGCTGGCACAAAAACAGACCCATTGACCAATGAAACAAAGTTGAAGATCCAAACTTGAGCTTATACAATTTCAGCCACTTTATACTCAATAAAGTGGCCAAAAAAGCTCAATGGAGGAAAGATAGCATCTTCAGCAAACGGTGCTGGCAAAACTGGGTCACCATATGTAGAAGGACAAAATTAAACCCCTACCTCTCACCCTGCACAAAAATCAACTCCAAATGGATCAAAGACCTCAATATGAAACCTGAAACTCTGAAGGTAATAGAATAAAAAGCTGGCAGCAACCTACAAGACATAGGAGTAGGAAAAGATTTTCTAAATCAGACAGCATTTGCGCAGGAACTAAGGTCCACAATTGACAAGTGGGGTCTCATTAAACTCAAAAGCTTCTGTACAGCGAAAGAAGCAATCAGGGAAGTGAAGAGAAACCCACAGCATGAGAGGAATCTGACAGAATATATAAACTTATATTATTCTGTCTATTATTCTATACATTAACTTCCAGAATATATAAACTCATCAAAAAACAAAGAAGAAAACAAATGACTCACTCAAAAGATGGAGTAAAGAGCTGAACAGAGACTTCACCAGTGAAGAAGTAAAGATCGCTGAGAAACATCTTTAAAAGTCTTCAACATTATTGAATTAAGGAAATGCAAATTAAAACCATTCTAAGATATCATCTCACTCCAATAAAGCTGGCTAAAACCAAGAAAACAAAAGACAACAAATGCTGGAGAGGTTCTGGGGAAAGGGGAACACTCACCCACTGCTGGTGGGAATGTAAACTCATATAACCACAATGGAAAGCAGTGTGGAGAACTCTTAAAAGACTCAGAATGAGCCTACCACCACCTGACCTAGCCATACCACTGCTGGGTATAAACCCACAAGGCTCATCCTACTGCAAAGATAGATGTGCATCTATCTTTGCAGTAGGATTTTTTTTATTTATTTTTAAATAAATAAGTTTGTTGCAGCCCTCTTCACAATAGCAAAGAGGTGGAAGCAACCTAAATGCCCCTCAACTGAGGAGTGGATAACAAAAAATGTGGTACATCTATCCAATAGAATTCTATGTAGAGGTAAAGAAAGATGCCATCAGCTGGACGTGGTGGCCCACACCTTTAATCCTAGCACTCAGGAGGCAGAGGCAGGAGGATCTTTGTGAGTTCAAGGCCAGCTTGGTCTACAGAGTGAATTCCAGGACAGCTGGGGCTACAGGAAGACCCTGTCTTGAAAAGACCCCCCAAAAAGAAAGATGACATCATGAATGCTTTGCAGGTAAAGAGAAGGAACTCGAAGCCATTATGCTAAGTGAAGTAACACAGTCCCAGAAAACCAAACAGGGAATGGTTACCCTCATTTGTGGATGCTAGTACCAAATCCCCTAATTGAAAGGCAAGCTGAGCAACATTATTGTTATATTTCTTTCTATCTGAAAGCAACTGTGATGTTATAATATATGAATCTCTTAATGAGCCCTAGAATTAACTTACCACTTACTTTCAGACATGGTAATTAATGTATATGGGCAAAAGGTATGTATTCATATTTTAGAGTAGTATAAAATTAAAGGGAAAAATGTGAACTCCTAAATATATATTGGTATTAACATACAGTTTATTCCTGGAGGACATAATTCTGTTACATATATAACGTTTATATAGGCATATTTTGGAGCAATACAATTGGGAGGGAACCAGAGCAACATAAGGACTGGGTCAAAGAATGGACTGATATAGTCAAATTCTGCCCAAAACAATAAACCTTTGCAGAGAAAAACTTTAAAAAGACCGAGAGAAAGATGCAGGACATGTGTGGCAGAATGCATGATCTGGGGTGGGATTGGGGGAAGGGAAAGGGGAATATGTCTAAATTGAACTGAAAAATGATGTCTGAAATACATGAAACATTAATAAAAGTATTATATTAAAAAAAGAATACCCCTTAACTGCTGAGCCATCTCTCCAGGCCCACAATGAATGTTTTTGACCAAATGTGAATGGACATAAAGTTACAGAATTCGGCTTCTGATCAAGATACATGGGAAATGTAATATATCTGAAATCCAATGTTCTTTGTAATACTGCTCCTGAAAACCCTGAATGCTAATATGTACTTGAGTTACTAGTATGATTTCATTAAAACAGATTATTGTCATATGACAATAATTCACAGTGATTTTTTTTTTTTTTTCTTTTTGAGACAGGGTCTCCCTGCAGCCCCAGTTGTCCTGGAACTTGCTATGTAGACCAGGCTGGTCTTGTACTCACAGAGATCCACCTGCCTCTGCCTCCTGATTTGTGGGATTAAAGGCATGCACTATCATGCCTGTCTTCTTCTGCATATTATTAACAATAAATAAATATTTTGGTCTGCCAAAATAAAGAGTAATGTGAAATATATTTGTTCCTCATGTAAAACAATGTAAAAATAAAACTCATGAAGCAGTCATCTTCATGTATTTAAAAATTCATTGATATATATTTGGTTTTTTGCGTCAGGGTCTCCCTTTAGCTCCAGCTATCCTGGAACCAGGTAGACCAGGGTGGCCTTGAACTCACAGAGATCCGCCTGCCTCTGCCTCCTGAGTGCTGGGATTAAGAGTGTGCGCCACCATGCCCGGCTTGATATTTCTTTCTTTATTTATTTTTAGATATTCAAGATTTATTTTTAATTTAATGGTAAATGTAGATCAGTAAAGAAAAAAAAATCCCATAGGTAAGTGCTGTTAATTTAGGTGCACATTTGTTTTGGATTCTACTTCTCCCTTGCTCAGGAGCCCTCTAGATACAAACAACATCAAGGGAAGGAAATGGAGTTAGGATAAGAAGCGGATTTATGGGCTGGAGAGATGGCTCAGTGGTTAAGAGCACTGACTGCTCTTGCAGAGGACCCGGGTTCAATTCCCAACACCCACATGGTGGCTAAGAGCCATCTTTAACTCCAGGTCCAGGGGAATCTGACTCCCTCTTCTGACCTACTCGGCATTGCATGCGCCAACCTACATGCAGACAGTACACTCATACACATAAAAAATAGTAAAATAAAAAAGAAGTGGATTTATTAGAAGGACGTCCACTAAGGTCACATAATCAAACAAGAGACTAATATTCCAATTACAGGAAGTCAAGGAGGGGAGTAATTGGAACCTGATTCTCAATTTCCATTAGCATCCTTGCTTTCTGTCTTTGTCTGGCTGCCCCTTCCATCTGGCCAGATCTTTTTCTTAAATTTATTTTTTATTGTTATTAAAATTTTTCCATAAATCATACATCATTTTTCAATCAAATTTAGAGTCACTTCCCTTTCCATACCTCCTACCCCACCTGAGTCCCTGTACTCTACCATACGTGTCTTACATCTTTTTCTGAGTCTTTCCAGAGTTTTTTCCCAGTTCTTTTGTTGCTGTTGTTCTCTCTAACTTGTATTGCTTCAATATATATGCATATATATACATATAAATACATAAATATATACATACATACATACATACATACATACATACCCATATCACTTGAATTGGAGGATTTTTTTTTTTTTTTTTTTT
>VZQC01000756.1:17049-29529 GCA_009823505.1 Rhizomys pruinosus | reverse complement strand
GCTGTGTGGGTTTGGGCACAACTGCCTGCAAATTGGTTTTACATGAAGGATGATTGAACTCATAAATTATCACTTATTGCTAAAAAATGAAAAAAAAACTGAGAAAGAAGCAGGACAGTTATGGCAGAATGCATGATCTGGGATGGGGTGGGGTGGGGTGGGGTGAAGGAAAAGGGAAATATGTGTGAACTGAATTGGAAAATTATGTATGAAATACACAAAGCATCAATTAAAAAAAAGTTGTGTCTCATGTCTTTGAAGCGAGGCAAAAACAGTGGCAGCCACAGAGTATACCAAAAATCCAAGGTCTGAAAATAAATGGTAGGTTAGTTCTAGAACCTGTTTAGGGATTCAAAATATAAGAGCACAGTTGTTTTCAGATCACGAGGACTGTAACATTAATATTGCTCAGTTTGCCTTACAACTAAGTACTTGGTGCTAACATCCACAGATGAGGGATACCATTCATCTTTTGTTTTTCTGAGACTGTGTTACTTCACTTAACATAAAATCTTCTAGTTCTGTCCATTTACCTGCAGATTTCATGATGTCATCTTTCTTTATGGCTGGATAGAACTCCATTGTGTAGATGTACCACATTTTCTCTATCCACTTGTTGGTTGAGGGCCACTTGGGTTGGTTCCAGCTCTTTGCTATTGTGAAGAGAGCTGCAATAAACATGGCTGTACATGTATCTCTGTGGTAGGAAGAGTCTAGTGGATATATACCTAGAAGTGGTATGGCTGGGTCAGGTGGTAGGCTCATTTTGACTCTTTTACAGGGTTCTCCACACTGCTTTCCATAGTGGTTGTAAAATTTGCATTCCCACCAGCAGTGGATGAGTGTTCCCCTTTCCCCATACGTCTCCAGCATTTGGTATCATTTGTTTTCTTGATCCTAGCCAGCCTTATCAGAGTGAGACGATATCTTAAAATGGCTTTAATTTGCATTTCCCTAATTATTAGCGATGTTGGACACTTTTAAGATGTTTCTCAGCCATCTCTATTTCCTTGCTTGTGGATTCTCTGTTGAGCTCTTTAATCCATCTTTTGAGTGAGTCATTTGTTTTCTTCTTTGTTTTTTGAGTAGTTTATATATTCTGGAAGTTAATGCTCTGTCAGATGTATCAGCAGTGAAAGTTTCCTCCCATGCCATGGGTTTTCTCTTCACTTCCCTGATTGTTTCTTTTGCTGTACAGAAACTTTTGAGGTTAATCAGGTCCCACTTGTCTACTGTTGATCTTATTTCCTGTGGAGCTTCTGTCTAATTTAGAAAGTCTTTTCCTATATTTATGTCTTGTAGGTTGCTGCCAACTTTTTCTTCTACCACCTTCAGAGTTTTGGGTTTCATATTGAGGTCTTTGATCCATTTGGAGTTGATTTTTATATGGGGTGAGAGGTAGGGGTTTAATTTTATTCTTCTACAAGTGGTGATCCAGTTTTGCCAACACCATTCGCTGAAGATGCTGTCTTTCCTCCATTGAGTCCTTTTGGCCCCCTTGTCAAATATGAGGTGGCTCAAATTATATGTACTCAAGTTTGGATCTTCAGTTTTGTTCCATTGGTCTACAGGTCTGTTTTTGTACCAGTACCAGGCTGTTTTTATGACTATAGTCCTGTAGTATAGTTTGAAGTCTGGCATAGAATTCCCCCCTGTATTGCTCTTTTCACTCAGGGATGCTTTGGCTATTCAGTGTCTTTTGTTGTTCCATATGAATTTAACAATTTTTTTCCCCAAGCCTGTGAAGAATGTCTTGGGGTTTTTAAATGGAATCGCATTGAATCAGTATGTTAATTTGGGTAGAATGGACATTTTTACTATATTAATTTTTCCAATCCATGAGCATGGGAGGTCTTTCCACGTTCTGATGTCTTCTTCAATCTCTTTCTTCAAGAGTTTGTAATTTTTGTGTTAGAGATCTTTGGTGTTTTTGATTAGATTTGCTCCTAGGTATCTTCTTGTTTTTGAGGCTATTGTGATTGGGAAGGTCTCCTTGTATTCCTTCTTCAGTTGCTTGTTGTTGGTGCAAAGAAAGGCTGATTTTTCTAGGTTAATTTTGTATCCTGCTACTTTACTGAAACTCCTAATTGTTTCTAGGAGTTTTCTGGTGGAGTATTTAGGTAAACTATCATATTGTCTGCAAGAAGGGATAGTTTGTCTTCCTCTTTTCCAATTAGTATTCTTTTAATTTCCTTTTCTTGCCTTATTGCCCTAGCCAGTATTTCAAACACTATGTTGAAGAGGAGTGGTGACAAGGGGCAGCCTTACTGCGTTCCTACCTTTATGGGGAATCCTTCTAACTTTTCTCCATTTAAGATGATGCTGGCTGTGGGTTTCTTGTATAGGGCTTTGATTATGCTGAAGAATGATCCTTCCAGTCCAATTCCCTCTAGTACTTAAACATAAAGTGATGCTGGATTTTATTGAAGGTTTTTTTTTTAACGCATCAATTGAGATGATCTTGTGGTTTTTATCCTTCAGTCCATTTATGTGTTTTATGATATTTACTGATTTTTGTATGTTGAACCATCCCTGCATTTCTGGTATGAATCCAACTTGATCATGGTGAATGATCTTTTTGATGTGGATCTGTATATGGTCTGCAAGTATTTTGTTGAGGATTTTTACATCTGAGTTTATTAATGAGATGGGTCTGTAGTTCTCTTTTTTGGTTGCATTCTTGCCTGGTTTTGGTATTGGAGTGATGATGGCTTCATATAAGGAATTTGGGAAATTTCCCTCTGCTTGTATCCTTCTGAACAGTTTGAGTAATGGTGGTTGTAAGTCCTCTTTAAATATTTTATAGAATTCTGCTGTGAAACCATCTAGGCCTGGGCTTTTTTTTTTTAGTTGGGAGGTCTCTTACTACATTTTCAATTTCTTCATATATTATGGGTCTGTTTAAGCTGTCAATCTCTTCTTGATTTAGCTTTGGTGATTCCCTGGATTGCAGATATTCATCCATTTCTCTTTAGGTTTTCAAATTTAGTAGAGTATAGGTTTTTGAAGTATTCTCATATGATTGTCTGGATGTTTTTATTGTTGTGATATTTCCCCTTTCATGACGAATTCTATTGATTTGGAGTTGCTCTTTCTTTCTTTTGGTTAACTGGGCTAGAGGTCTGTCTATCTTATTTATTCTTTCAAAGAATCAGCTTTTGGATTTATTGATTTTTTTGTATTGTTTTCTTTATTTCTTTCATTGATTTCTGCTCTGATTTTTGTTATTTCATCCTGTAATATTTAGGGTTCATTTGTTGTTGTCTTTCAAGTGTTTTTAGCTGCACTGTTAGCTCATTTAGTTGTGCTCTTTCTGTTTTTTTTTTTCCATGTATGCACCCAGGGCTATAAATTTTTCTCTTAGGACTGCTTTTAAAGTGTCCCATAGGTTTTATTGTGTTGTACTGTCATTGTTGTTTAGTTCCAGGATGCTTTTATTTCTTTCTTTATTTCCTCCTTGACCCATTCATTACTCAGGACTGTGTTGTTTAGTCTCCATGTATTTGTGTAGGTAGCAGGGCTTATCCTGGTGTTGATATTGGGCTTTATTGCACTATGGTCTGATAGAATGCATGAAATTATTTCAATTTTTTGTATTTGTTGAGTTTTTTTCTGTGTCCAGGTATGTGGTTAATTTTGGAGAATGTTCTGTGGTGTGCTGAGTAGAAAGTATATTCTCTCATGCTTGGGTTGAATATTCGGAAGATGTCTGTGAGGTCCATTTGCTGTATTGTATTGTTCAATTCATCTGTCTCTCTGTTTATTGTTTGTTTGGTTGATCTGTCCAAAGGACTTAGTGGGGTATTGAAATCCCCTACTATTAGTTTGCTGGGATTAATCTGTGCCTGTAAAGTTATATTTGTAAAGATCAGTGCACTGGAGTTTGGTGCATATATATTCATGATTGTGAAGTCTTCATGATTAATTTTCCCTTTGATAAGGATATAATGGTCCTCTTTGGGTCTTCTAATTGCTTCTACTTTGGAGTCTATTTTGTCTGATATTAAAATAGCAACACCTGCTTTCTTTTTGGTACCATTTGCTTGGAATATTTTTTCATCCTTTCACCTTAAGTTGGTGTCTATCCTTGAGGGTGAGATGGTTTTCTTATAGACAGCATATTGATGGATTCCATTTCCTAATCCATCCTCCCAGCCTATGCCTTTTGACTGGGGAGTTTAATCCATTAATATTTAAGGTTATAATTGAGAGATGTGTACTGCTTCCTTTACCTTATTATCCATTTTGTTTTTGGTCTAGGTTTCTACTTTTGCTGGGTTTCTAGGTTTCTGCTTTTATTAATTTCTCTTTCAAGATGTCTGGGTGTAGTTGCTCCTCTCCTCTGTCCTTTGAATTCCTTCAAGCATTTTCTGAAGGGTTGGTTTTCTGGACATGTATTCTTTCATCTTGTTTCTGTCATGGAAGATTTTTCTCTTTCCTTCAACTAGAATTGACATTTTTGCTGGGTATAGTAACCTGGGTTGGCATTTATAGTTGTTTAGCACTGGGAATGCTTTGCTCCACATTCTTCTTGCTTTCATAGTTTGCACTGAAATGTCAGCTGTGATTCTGATAGGTTTCCCCTTATATGTAATTTGTTGTTTTTCTCTTGTGGCTTTCAGAATTTTGTCTTTGTTTTGGGCGTCTAGCATTTTAACTACTACGATATGGCGAGGGGTGTTTCCTTTCTGGTCTAGTCTATTTGGTGTTCTATATGCTTCTTGTATTTGTGTGGGTTTGTCTTTTTTCAGTTTGGGGAAGTTTTCATCTATTATTCTGTTGATGATCTGATCAACACTGTTCTCTTGGGATTCTTCTCCTTCCTCTATCCCTATGATGCAAAGGTTTGATCTTTTCTTTTTTTTTTTTGTCTTTTTGAGACAGGGTCTCCCTGTAGCCCCAGCTGTCCTGGAACTCACTCCGTAGACCAGGCTGGCCTTGAACTCACAAAGATCCGCCTGCCTCTGCCTCCCGAGTGCTAGGATTAAAGGCGTGCGCCACCATGCCCGGCAGGTTTGATCTTTTCATAGTGTCCCATATTTCCTGGTTGTTCCAGTCTTGAGTATTTTTAAATTTTTCATAATCTTTACTTGAGCTTTTTAGTTGTTCTGTTATCTTCTAGGTCTTTTTTTCTGCTTTCTCTATTCTGCTTCTGAGGCTTTTTCCCATTCTTTCCTTTTGATTGGATGAGCGTTTGATTTCCTTTTTCATTTCCTCTTCTCATTTCTTTAGTATTTCCACTTCCTTTTGGAGCTTCTCAATCTTTTCTTATAGCTCCTTGTTTTGATCTTTTGTTTCCTTTTTCATTTCAGCATGGGATATTTTCATTCTTTCCCCTTCCTTCTGGAGTTTGTCATTTTCTCCTTTTAGTTCTTTCTGAAGTTTGTTGTATCTTTCTAGGTCCTTTTTGAGTTTTTCATTCTCTCCTCTTAGTTGTATGATTTCTTTGAATATATTTGTGATTGTTATTTTATGATTTGTGTCCTGGACTACCTGTAGGAAGATCCCATTGTAGGAGTCCTCCACATGTTCCGTAGAGTTTGGTGTGGAGTTATTCTTCACTTTTCCCACATTGTTCTTTTCTTGTGCTCTTGGCATATGGTTTGCCTTTTGCCTGTAATCTGATGCGAATCTCTAATGCCTCTTCACTGTGTTGAAGGATTGCTTTCCTTGATTCCTTCAGGTGCCTTTGTTGTATTCTCCTTATTTATGGAGTGTTGACTTGTCTAGGTTTTAGGCTTTCTATTTTGGTTCTATATTGGAAGGTATAGTTCACTCTTCCCTTTCTGTTCCACAAGAACTGGGTGTGTAACAACCCAGGTGACACCTCTGAGCACCGTACTCCCTCTGATGCCAGCCAGTTCCTCTAGGTTGGTCGTAGGGCTTAATAGAACCTCCCTCTGGAGTTCCAGTTGACAGGGGTGGGAGTGGGGGAGTGGAGCGTGTTGCTTGCTTGCTTTGCTTGCACGCTGGTACCCTTCACCCCAGCCGCTATGGTGTGTGCCAGAAGCCTCTATACAACACAGGCTAGGGGTTTGAACCTCAGCTCCCAAGATGCTCCTGTCTGACATGCATGCCCACTGGCCTGCACCCTGTGCCCCAACTGCTGTGGTGTGTGCCAGCAGCCTTTATGCAACACAGGCTAGGGGTTCGAACTTCAGCTCCTAAGATGCTCCTGTCTGACATGCCTGCCCACTGGCCTACACCTGCACTACCTTGATATTTATTTATTTATTTATTTGTTTATTTTTTATTAGTCTTTTCGAGACAGGGTCTCCTTGTAGCCCCAGCTGTCCTGGAACTCGCTCTGTAGACCAGGCTGGCCTTGAACTCACAAAGATCCGCCTGCCTCTGCCTCCCAAGCGCTAGGATTAAAGGCGTGCGCCACCACGCCCGGCTGATATTTATTTTTTAAAATTGCATTATGTTATGTGGATGAAACAAGTATGTTTTTATTAAAAAAACTTACAAAGATAAGGTTTACCTTGAAATAGGACAGTGGCAGCTTAATGTGAAGTTAGCCTTATCATAAGGATTTTTCTGTGGGATGACCAATTCTTTTTTTAATTAAAAAATATTTTATTTATTATTTTATTTTATGTGTATGAGTGTTATGCCTACACGTGTGTAAGCATACCTATCTTGTGTAATGCTCTCAGAGGTCAGAAGAGGGCATTGGACCCCCTGTAACTGGAATTAGGATGGTTGTTATCCACTCTGTAGATGCTGGGAATCGAACTCAGATCCTGTGCAAGAACAGCCAGTGTTCTGAACCACTGAGCCATCTCTTCAGCTCCTGACCATTTCTTTTTAAATTGATGTTTTGAGATTTTAATATAATTTATTTTGACCATATTTAGACCCCTGCCTATCTGCTCCCATCTTATATTACCTCCACTGGATTTCATGTACTTTGTCATATATATTAAAGCCTATCGAGTCCAGTTTGTGTCCTCAGACATCCTTCAGTGTTCCCTCCACTGGAGCCTGGCTGACCTATCTAGTGTCACATCCTTAGAGAAAACTGTCTCTCCTTCTCCTGGTACTTATTGCAGGCATTATTAAACAACAAACTGTGGCAGAAAGGAAAGAAATGAGGTAAGATGCTTAAGGGTTAAAACTTTTTATTTCTGGAGGGTTGTCAGGCAAGATTGTAGGGAGAATGCATCAGAGTTTTATAGAGTAAATAGACATAGTGGATATAAGGGGGTAGGAGATAGATGATAGATAGATAGATAGATAGATGATATATAGATGGATGATAGGTGATAGGTAGAAAGATAATAGATGATATATACATAGATAGATGATAGATAGATGATAGGTAGAAGATACATGATAAAGGCAGACAGGGTCTCCCTGTGGCCCCAGCTGGCCTAGAACTTGCTATGTAGACCAGTCTGGCCTCAATCTCATAGCAATCTGCCTGCCTCTGCCTCTGGAATGGTGGGATTAAAGGTGTGTACCATCACACTCGGCTAGTATCTTTATTTTTATAAAAGGCTCAGCATAATAGTTAATGAAATTGCTTGTCTTGTTGATAAGAATCTGGTGTTAAATATATATGTCGAACTTTTCTGATATTAAAATCAAGGTAGCTTGTTGAAATTATGAGTAAACTGTTGGTCAAAGTAAAGTAAATAATGATTGAATTGGTTAATTTTAAAGCAGCAAGTGCCTACAAGGAAACTGTCATTACATGACATATGGAGCAACTTTTTAAAAGATTAGATGCATGTGATGGCAAGGACAGGCACCCAGTAGGTACACAGGCACCTGTGTCCAGAGCTATCGTTTACTCTCTTCACAGGCTCTAGAGTAAGCTGCACTTCTTTTGCTTGTGGTGTCTTTTTTCTCCTGTTTCTCTGAAGCAGCTGGCCAATTGATGTCATTTAAACTGTAATATTTTCCTTATGGAATGTTCCCTTTCTTTTAAAATTATTTATTTTATTCTCTGTGTGTCAATGTATTGCCAGTATGTATGTGAATGCACCCCTGTCATGCAGTGTCAGCTGAGGACAGAAGATGGCATCAGATTCACTGGAACTGGAGTTACAGACTGTTGTTGGCTGCTATATGAGTGCTGGGATTTGAACCCCAGTCTTCTGCAAGAACTTCCAGTGCTTTTAGCCAATGAGCCATCTGTCCTGAACCTTTCCTTGTGGAATGTTTCCTTTCAATTATGAGGTAAGTTTTAGAGCTCTCATGTGTGCTGAGGGCTGGTGAAGTCACCCATCTGTGGAGACAGGTCCTGGGAAAGTACTGTGTTCAAGGGAGTTAGAGAACGTGACAAAGTGGGCAATTTCAAAACATTATGATACCTTCTAGGACAGAGGTAAGTGAAGGTGTTTTGCGTGGTGGTGCACACCTTTAATCCTAGCACTTGGGAGGCAGACGCAGGAGGATCTTTGTGAGTTCAAGGCCAGCCTGGTCTACAGGATGAGTTCCAGGACAGCTGAGGCTACAGGGAGACCCTGTCTCAAAAAGACAAAAAAACAAAAAAAGAGGTTTTTGAATCTTGCCACACTGGGTCTGAGAGACTGAGAGAAAGTAATGTTTGAGTTACCCCTAAAGGAAGATCTGGAAATTGGTGGTCACAGTTTGCAGGGCCGCGAAAAGCTTTCCAAACTTACCTGATTAGGCTGCATCTTGGAAAGATCAAGAAGATGGGGTTACATTAAAGTAGCTTGTGTCCTCAGTCCAGAGGTTTTGTTTCAGGGATGAAGAGGAGTAGTGCAGAGCTGGAAACACTTCACCTATGGCGGAAGTTGCTCTGCAAAGCAGTCACAGGAGACTACCGCCCACGGAAACTGCTCCCTACATTCCATGACACATCTTCAGGGTCTCACTGGTGCTGTTTTATATTGCTCTTTAATTGTTGTCATCCATAGATTTATTTTACTCAAGAAAATGCTACACTCTAGGAGGCAGGTATGGTAGTTCATTTGCAGCTTCCATAGATGTTAGTCGAGTTCTTGCTGTGATGAATTACTAAATATACGCTATTACATTAAAATATTTGGGAACATATGCCTTAAATTCACTGTGATAGATCTGTGATAGCCTACTTCATAAAGTGTCAGCAAAATGGATAGGCACAGTGTGCTACTGTCGATGCATTTATTTTTGTCACATGAATTTTTACACATCTTATTCTAGAATTTTTCCCATTTTAGAATTACTGAAATTGAATCAGAAATACAAATGAAATGCTACTGTACTTACTGAATTTATTTTTACACTCAAGTCTTTCCCTGAGTTCAAAATGGAAAGGCTTTCATCAGAATGTGCCTACATAGTCAAGAATAGCATCACCATAAAATGAAGATAGAAATAAGTTTTTGTTCTTTTGTCAGTCCAGACTGCCAAAGCATTGTGGCATTTTTAGCAGTGTAGATTCTTATTTTCAAATGAAGGCTTGATGTGTCTTCTAAATTCTGCACCACATAGCATGTCAGCTAGATACCTCATTAAAACCTCAGTCTATTCAAACAGAGGAAATAGCAAGTTTCAACCCTAGTTTTGTAATAGGTACTATTTAAAACAAGCCAATACATAAAATTTGAATGACTACAGAGTGAGCAAGTAACTAATTAGTGAGATGCATTTCAATGAAAATAACAGAATTCAGAAAAGAAATCCAAACACATTATTTGTACGTAATCAAAAGGAACTATAGAAAAAAATCTACTATCTTCGAATAATGTGAAATGTTGAGTCTCCTATGGGAAAGCAGAGGGTGAATGATTTTATCACTTTGTATCTCTTTCCTTACTATGAAAAACGTGACTTTTAGTTACTTTGTTATATAGAATAATTTTCACTCTGATCCTCTTTCTCATTTAGAACATGGACTCCACTTTTAGGAAGTTCTCAGTTTGAACAGAATTGAACTGCTCAGCCCATTAACGGAGCAGGTTATAAAGCTGTGTTCCCCTCCCCATTACATCCATGTGGTGTCCCACACTGAAATGGAGTGTGCCTCTGTCTATGCCTGACACCAATTAGTTGCTTCCAAATTTCCTCTGAAAAAAGTGCTCAACTAGGCATTTATTCTAGTTATAAGTCTGCCTGCTGTGTGCATCTGGCTGTGTTAGTATTACCACGCACGAGTTTCCTTCCACCGAGTGGACTTCAGGTCCGATTGGTCAGCCATTGGTCTCCCTCAGATAGAAGTGCCACTCTTTTTTTTTTTTTTTGTATTTTTGAGACAGGGTCTCCTTTTAGTCCCAGCTGGCCTGGAGCTCACTATGTAGACCAGGCTGGCCTCATAACTCACAGAGATCCACCTGCCTCTGCCTCCCAAGTGCTGGGATTAAAGGCGAGCGCCACCATGCCTGGCTGCATAGAAGTGCCACTATTACACTGACGTCATATGCTGTGCTGGTTATTGATGTGGATATTTGGTGTTGAGGCTAATTTTGGACCATATATGGATGTTCTCCTTTAGTGGCTTGCATAGAGCTCTACACAGTCATGAGAGCTAGCCATCAAGGGTGGTGGCTTTCCGGTCAGATCCAGCTCCATTGCTGAGGATCCAGTCTCTGAAGTATGTCCTGTCTTCAGCAATAGGATCTTACCTTCAGGCTCTTGGAGGCAATCAAGGGCCATGGCAATAGCCGGTGTAATTTCTTGAGTTTCTCAGACTACCCTGGCCAATGACTCAAAGGAAGGATTCTCCTGTTGTACTGTTTCTTGATATGCAGCCTTCATCTTTGTGTATGGACTCATGTAGAGGTATTGTATGTGTAATTTGTCAATAGACTGTTGGACTAATATGATTCTCTGAGTTTTTTTTTACCCTAACAAGGCATTAGTCATCTCTTCTCTCTCTCTTAATCTGTCTAGCTCTCCTTCCATGTCTTCTGCATTTAAAGCATCCTCATTTCTCCCTTGATAGTACAAGTCTCCTATGGCCCCATTTCTCTTGAATCCCTTTCTTTCTCCCTTTATCCCCCTTTTCCTTCTATAACCCTTCCTCTCCCCTCCCATTTAGATACCCTGATTCTATCTATTCCTCCATTACTAACACCTGTCACCTATTAGCCTTCTGATTCAGGTTACTTCTTTCCCTTTACCATCCTGGTTTCTTTTCATTTACCCAGTTTCTGCAGTTACATCTGGATTTATATTTACTTATAAGGATTTGGTGCTAGGCTCCACAAACAAGGGACGACATATGTTGTTTGTTTTTCTGACTCTGTTACTTCGCTTAGCATACCAGCTTCTAGTTCTATCCATTTACCTGCAAATTTCATGATATTGTCTTTCTTTACTGCTGCATAGAATTTGGTTGTGTAAATGTACCACATTTCCCTTATCCACTGAGCAACTTAGGTTGCTTCCAGCTCTTCACTATTGTGAAAAGAGCAGCAATAAATAAACATGGATGTGCAAGAATCTCTGCAACAGGATGAATGCTTTGGGTATACACCCAGGAGTGGTATGGGTAAAATGGTAGATTCATTTTTAGTCTTTTAAGAATTCTTCTGCTGGGGTCAAGCTATGCTGTCCACATGGCTGTGGACATGAAGTCTCGATAAAAGCTCTATGAGAAGCTAGACTTTCTCAGGGAGGGTCAGTTTGCTACAGTTTATAAGGCCAGCGATAACACCAATCAGATCGTCGCCATTAAGAAACTAGGCCTTGTAATCCCAGCTGCTTCAGAAGCTGAGGCAAGAGGATAAAAAAAAAATCAGTTACTTCCCAGTGCTGACGAGGTGGAGATAGGAGAATCTCTGATGCTCCCTCCAGCCAGCCTAGTGTACCTGGATCTCTGTAGCCTAGACTGGCTTCAGACTCATGGCAGTCCTTGGCAACTTCTCAAGTGCTAATACTACTGGTGTGAACCTATACTTCTAGTTCCTCTCAGTTGTCTTCATGTTTTTTCAGTTCTACTTCTGGTGCACATATCCCAGCCACACTGACCTATCTAGTCCTCAGATGTGTTGAGTTTGCTCTAGTCTCCCCTGTATTTTCTCTGCCTTGTGGTAGCTGTATTTTCTCCCTAGAACTTGGCGTTCCATTCACATTATTCACTGTGAATAAGAGCCCTTGGCTACTCTTGAAGAAGACTCAAGTTTGGTTCCCAGCACCCACATGGCAGTAATAAACATCCCTAACTCCCTTCCAGGGGATCTGATGCCCTCTACCTTTGTGGGTACTGCAGGACAGAGGTGCACAACACTGGTAGAGGCATAATACTTAGACATGTAAAATAAAAATAAATTTTAAAATAAAAAAAGTTCTTTACACTGCTTTCCATAGGGGTTGCATGCATTTACATTCCCACCAGCAGTGAATGAATATCCCCCTTTCCACAACCTCTTCAGCATTTGGTATTATTTGTTTTCTTTCTTTCTTTTTTTTTTTAATAATGCATGTTTATTTTTTTATTTTTTATTTTTTTTTAAATTAGTTTTTATTGATGCTTTGTGCATTTCATACATTTTTTCCAATTCAGTTCAGGCTTATTTCCCT
>VZQC01000751.1:83018-197508 GCA_009823505.1 Rhizomys pruinosus | reverse complement strand
CTCTGTTGTTATTACAATGTTTTCTTGTGCCATCACTATGCTATATTGTGCAATCACAATGTCCACTGTCAAATGGCAATATACTATTGTACCATTATAAAGACCTATTTTACTAGTACAATAGTCTGTTGTGATGATTTTTCACATCTCAATGCTCTATTGTGGCATCACAGTATTCTTTGTCCCTTCACAATGCTCATTTCTGCCATCACAATATCCTCTGTCCCTTCGTAATGCTATATCATGTTATCAAATGTCCTCTTACACATGCCAATGCACTTTGTGCCATCACAATGTTTCATGTCTCATCGCAGGGCTCTATTGTGCCATCACAATGTCTTCACTCACATTACCATACTCAGTTGTAATATTGAAATTCCTCTGTCCCATCACAATTATTTCTTTCACAATCCCATCATCTACTGTGTCTTCACAATGCTATATTGTGCATGGCAATGTCCTCTGCTATGTTACAGTGCACTATTGTAATATCACAGGTCTATCACTCAATTATCATGGTGTGTCGTACTATCATAATGTTCTTGGTCCCACACAATCCTCTATTATGACTTCACACTGTCCTCTGTCCCATCACAATATTCTATTGTGCCAGCACTTTGCTGTCATTTGTCATCACAGTGGTTGCTTTAGACATCACAATGATCTTTTGATCCATTACAATCACAATACTCTACATTTCATTTATAATGTCCTCTGTCCCATCACAATACTCTAGTTTGCTATCACTTTGCTCTAGTGTGTCATCAGAATGGTCTCTTGTGCCAATATATTGCAGTGTGCCATCATGATGTTCTCTTTTACATCACATCACACTGGTCTTTTGAGCCATCATAATGCTATGTTGTGACATCACAATGTCCTATAAAGCATTAGAAGGACTATTGTACATCACAAGGGTCTCTGCCATCACAATGTCCTTTGTGCTATCACAATGATTTTTATGCCATCAAAATACACTGTCACATTAGAGTGCTACATTTTGCATCACAATGTCTTCTGTTGTATCAGAATGCACTATTGTACCATTACAGTGCTAAATATGCTATCACTATGTCCTCCATCATTTCACAATGCTCTGCTGAATCATTGGACTATCCTCTGCATATTTCAATGGCCCTTTTCTGCAATGACGATGTTTTCTATCTTATCACAGTGTTGTATTGCACAACACGTGGCAATAAATCCTATATTGTGCCATCACAATGTTTTCTGTGTACACAGTATTCTAGTGTATCATCACAAACATCCATTGTGCCATTACAATGTCCTTTGTCTCATTACAATGCTATTTTGCACTATTACCATATCCTCTGTCCCATCACAATGCTACATTGTGCCATCACAATTTCTTTTGTCCAATAACAAAGCTGTATTCTAACATCATAATATCTCCTGTCTCCCGACACTGCCCTTACTTCCATCATGTTGAATTCTGTCACTTTACAATTGTAGGTATTCTTTTGGCAGAAGCACTTAAAAGCAGTTACCTGACAGCCTTGACACCTGCTGTTTCTCACAGACCTGTGGAAGTCTGGACTATCCTTTGATCTCTTGGAAAGAATTTTGGTCTGGATTTTAGCCTGAGGTTCCCTTGTCCCAATTACCTGCCCCAGCCCCCAATTGTGTGTACGTGTCCTGGACCATGCCAGGGTTAGTATATAAGCCTTGAGTTCCAGCATTAAAGTTGAATCTATTCCCTTGGGCTTTCTCTGAGTCTGTGTCTGTATATCTTCCTACTTACCTTTTTATTTCATCGGGTAAAATCCCTGGTGGTCCCCTCCCCTCTCCTTGCTGGATGTCAGCCACGCATGTATAAAGGACTATTCAGATGATGATAACTACAACATACAATGCTCTTTGGAGCCAGTAAAATATTTTCTGTCCCATTACAATGATATGCTGTAATATCACAGAGTCATCTGTCAAATCACAATATGGTATTGTGTCATCACAATTCCTCTGTCACATCACAGGGTTCTATTGTGCCCTCACAATGTCCTCTGTCTCACCACAATGCTCAACTGTGCCTTTACAATGTCCTCTGTCCCTTCACAATGCTCTATTGTGCCATCAAAATGTCCTCTGTCATACCACGGTGTTTTCTTGTGTTATCACAATGCCTTATTACGTTACCAGAATGGTTTCTTGTGCCAATATAATGCTATATTGTGCCATCAAAATGTTCTCTGTCACATAACAATGGTCACTTTGCCATCAATTTGGTCTATTGCATCATCAAAATGGTCACTTACAACAATACAGTGCTATATTGTGCCATCACAATGTCCTCTGTACTTTTGCAATGATCTATTTTGCCATCACAAATTTCTATGTGCTGTTACAGTGCTATTTTGTGCCATCTCAATGTCCTCTGACCAATCACAATGCTCTTTTCTGTCATCACCATGTCTTATCCCTTATCACAGTCATTGTACTGCCTTCATGATTCCTTTAATCTCATCACAATGGTCTATTTAGCCTTCCCAATGATATATTGTACTGTTATAATTATCTATTGTGATATCACAATGCTGTATATTGCCTTTACAATGTTCTCTGTCCCATCAAAATGCTCCATTGTGTCATCCCTTTGTTATCCTCTGTCATCACAATGGTCTCTTGTGGCATCACAATGCTATATTGTGTTAACTCAGTTTTACTGTCCCTTCACAATGCAATTTAGTGAAATCAGTCTTTGTCTTATCACAGTGGTCTATTTTTTATTCACAATGACCTCTGAAACATCACAATGCTCTCTTCTGTCATCAAAATGTCTTCTGCCATTTTATAGTTCTCTAGTGAGGCATCACACTCTCTTTGGTCCCATCATAATGCCACATTTTGCTATCACAATGTCCTCTATCCTATCACAAGTGTCTATTTTGCATTCACAATATCTTCTGTCCTTTTTCAGTACCACATTGTGCCATCATTTTTCTATTATGTCATTATAAGTGGTTGCTTCTGCTTTCACAATGAACAATTATGTCATCCTCTATAGCATCACAATGCAGTATTTTGTTATCACAATGCTCTACAGTGTTACTCATCACAATATTCTTTTGTTCCACCATAATGTCTCCACTCCCATTAAAGTACATTATTATGCAATTACAATTCCTCTGTCTCATCACAATAGTGACTTCTGCCTTCCCAATGGCCTATTTTGCTAGTACAATGTTCTGCTTTGCCTTCCCAAAGCTCTGTTGTGACATTGGTTTTCTCTCTTGTGTTATCAGAATGGTCTCTTTTGCCATAACAATCCTGTATCAGTGCTATCAAAATTTCCTGTTGTATTATAATGTTCATTTCTGCCATCACAATGTCTTCTTTCCTATAAGAGTGTTTTAATGTACCATCATAATGTCCTCTCTCCAATCAAAATCCTGTACTATTTTATAAAAATGTTACCAGTCTTATCACAGTGCTCTACTGTGCTCTCACAATATCCTCTGTCCCTTCAAAATGCTCTATTGAGACATTGCAATATTCTGTCCTATTACAGTGCTACATAGTGTCATCACATTGTTGTCTAATAACAATTCTGAACTATGTCACCCAAATTCCTCTTTCTTATCACAGTTCTCTCTCAGCCATCACAATATCCTCTGTCCAATCCCAGATGTGTACTGTGCCATAAAAATGTTCTCTTTATCATTACAATGCTCTGTCATGTCATCACATTGATCTCTGTCCAATCACAATCCTGTATTGTGCCATTACAATATCCTTTGTCTTGTCACAGTGCTTAATTATGCCATCCCAGTGTTCTCTGTGCAACAATGATCTATTGTGACATCACAATATCCTCTGTCTCATCAAAATGCTATATTTTGCCTTCAAAACGTGGTCTGGCTAACCACAATGCTGTACAGTGTCTTCACAATACTGTCTGATTACAATGTTCTCCCATGCCATCACAATCCTCTGTCCCATCACAATGGTCTACTGTTCTGCCACAATGGTCTATTGTTCTACCACCATAGTCTTTTGAGCCATCACAATGGTGTATTTTAATGACACAATGTCATCTCTCTCATTATATTGGTTACTTGTGCCATCACAATTCCTCAGTATCATCATAATGCTGTATTTTTGCATAAGAAAGTTTCTATTGTGACCTCAGTATGTCCTCTGCCCCATCGCCTTTGCCCACTGTGCATTAACAATTCTTCTCCATTATCATAAATCACTTTTTTCCCCACCAGACTATCCTGCTGAGCCATCACACTGTACTCAGTTGTACCACAATGCATTATTGTGCCATCACAATGTCATGTGTCCCACGTCAATGCCCTTTTGCATCATCACACTTCCTGTCTCATCATGGTGCTCTATCGTGCCATCACAATGTCTTCACTGACATCATCATGCTCCGCTGTGCTATTACAATTCCTCTGTCCCACTACAATTGTTTCTTTGGCATTCCAATGTTTTATCATGCCATCACAATGTTCTATTGTGTCATCACAAGGGATTCTTGCATCACATTGCTATTTTCTATATCACAAAATAAAATATGCTCTGCAACATCATGATGTTGATCATAAGGGTCAACTGTGAAATTTCAATGGTATGTTGTGCCATGACCATTTCCTTTTTCCAATCAAAATCATCTGTTTTATCTTCACAATGCTCTACTGTACAATCTCAATCCATAGAATACTCTAGTGTATGCTCAAACATTCCACTTTCCCATCAAAATTGTCTATTGTGCTACCACAATTTTCTATTTTATCATCACATGGTCAATTGTCTCATCACTTTACTTTATTTGTCCATCACAATAGCCTCTATTCAAAATGATCTATTGGGCTGTCACACTCCTTCTTTCCCATCACAGTGCTACATTGTGCCATTCATGTCCTCTGTCCAATCACAATGTTCTTATGTGCCATCACAATATCTCCTTTCTCATTATAGTACATCATTGTGCCCTTACAATTCCTCTGTCCCATTACAATGGTTGATTTTGCCTTCGCAATGAATTATTATGCATTCACAGTGTTCCTTTTTGGCTTCACAATGTTCTCTGTCCCACTAATATGCTATATTTGGGAATCCATTTACTCTATCCTATCATCACAATGGTCTCTTGTGCCACCACAATGCAATATTTTACAATCCCAAGGGTGTATTCTTCAATAACAATCATATTTTTTTGCCATTACAATGTACTCTGCCCCTTTGCAATCCTCATTAAGCCATCACACTATCCTCTGTCCCATCACAATGCTGCATTCTGTCATCACAATGTCATCCATCTAATCACAATGCTGTATTGTGGCATCACAAAGCCTTCTGTCTCATCACAGAGTTCTATTGTGACATCACATTTTCACTATCCCATCACAGTGCTCTATTTTGTCTACCCAATGTGATGAGTCTATTGTCCCATCACAGTGCTATACTATGGCATCACTTTGCTCCATTGTATCACTGCAATGTTCTCCCATGCCATCGCAATGCTATATTGTGCCATCATTGAGGTCTATTGTGCATTCACAATGTTCTTTGTGTGATCACAATGCTTCATCTTGCCATTGATTTGCTCAATTGTGTTATCACAATGGTCTCTTGAGCCAATACAAAGAAATATTTTGTCATCACAATGTCTTCTATTGCATCAAGTGCACTGTTTTACCATCACAATGCTCTACTGTATTATCAAAATGACCTCTCCATGTCACAATGATCTATTGACCAATCACACCATTCTCTCTCTCATAACATTCCTCTTTTGTGTTATAATGGTGCCCTTTGTGCTACCACAATGCTCTGTTGTGCCATGACAATGTCTTTTCTTCCATCACAGTGTTCTATTGTGCAATTACAATTCCTCTGTCCTATAATAATGTTCTATTTTATGATCAAATAGTACATTTTGCCTTCCCAATGTTTTATTTTGTCCTTCCAATGCTTTACTGTGCTGTATTTTATGAACAATTTCCTCAAATATGTTATCAGAATGGTCTCATGTGCAATAAGCCAAAATGTATTGTATCCCTTTGTAATGCTCTGTTGTACAATCTTAGTATCCTCTGTCCCATCACAGTGCTACATTGCCATCACAATGCCTTCTGTCTAATCACAGTGTTATACTCTGCCATGACAATGTCCTCTTTCTTTTGGCAATGCTATAGTTTGCCATCTCAATGCCCTCTGTCCCAATTCAGTGCTCTTTTATACCATCAGAATGTCTTCTATCTTACCTCAGTGCTCTATTGTGCCACCCCAATGTAATATTGTGTCATCACAGTGCTTTTAATTGTGCCAACACTTTATAGTTTTTATCACAATGGCTTCCTGTGCCAACACAATGCTGTATTGTGTCATCATGATGTCCTCTGTTGTATCAAAATGCACACTTTTACCATTGTAATGTTCTATTGTGTCATCATGAAGTCCTCTGTCCCTTCACAATGCTACATTGTATCATCACAATGTGCTCTGAACAACACAAATGCTGTACTTTGACATCATAATGTCTCCCGTTTCATGGCACTCTTCTTTGCCCCATCACAATGTCTTCTGTCCCTTCACAATATTCTATTGAGCCATCACAATGTCATCTGTCACATCACAATGGTCTCTTTTGCCATCACAATGGACTATTTTGCCTTCTCTATTCCTCACGTGCTACCACAATGTGCTATTTTGCTATCGCTTTGCTCTGTTTTGTCATCACAGTGATCTGTGCTATCTCAAGGCTATAATGGACAATCACAATGTCCTCTATTGCATCACAATTGCTTTTGTACCAACTCAAAGTTTTATTATGCTGTCACAATGCTATCACCATATCCTCTGTCCAATCACCATGCTGTACTGTCCCATCATAATGTCCTCTGTTGCATCACAATCTAGTATTTACCATTATGAAGGTCTATTTGGAATGACAGTAATCTATTGTGCCTTGCCAAAGGTTTATTATGCCATCACTATTGTGTATTTTGCTTTCCTATTGTTCTATTGTGTACTATTGTGCCATTACTTTGCTCTCTTTTGTCTTCAGAATGGTCTCTTGTGCCATCACAATGCTATATTGTGCCTTCTCAATGTACTCTGTCCCTTCATATGCTTTACTGTGTCATCACAATATCCTCTATCTCATCAGAATGTTGAATTGTGCTGTAAGAATTTCCTTTGTCTAATCACAATGCTGATTGTGCCATCACAATGTCTTCTCTCACATCACAATTCTATATTGTGCCATCTCAATGTCTTATGTCCCACCACAATTCTATATTGTGCCAAGATAATGTCTTATCTCTTACCATAGTGGTCTTCTGTGTCATCACAATTCCTCTATTGTTCTTTACAATGATCCATTCATTACAATGGTCTGTTGTTCAGTACAATGATCTACTGTTCCAGGACAATGTTTTTTATCATGCCTTCATAATGTCCTCTGTCCCCTCACAATGTTCTATTGTGCTATATTTTTCCTTGAGTTTTGTCTTCACAATGGTCTCTTGTGCAAATCTTCTGGTTTATAATTCCATCACAATGTCATCTCATTCATCACAATGGTCTATTGTGCCACTGCAATGTCCTCTGTCAAATCAAAATTCTGTACTATGTGATCACAATGTCCTCTTTAATCATTGTGCCATTGTGCTCTATTTTGCCATCACAATGGACTAGTTTGTCTTCCCTATTGTGTCTTGTGCCATCACAATGCTCTACTGTGCCATCACTTTTCTCTATTACATAATCATGATGTTGTTCTGTGCCATTGCAATACTGTATTGGGTAATCTGAATGTCCTCTATTCTAACACAATGCTGTATTGCACTAATACAAAGGTCTGTCTACTGTGCCATAACAATGGTCTATTGGTCCTTCCCAATGGTCTATTGTGTCATCAAAATTCTCTATGTTGTCATTACTTTGTTGTATTGTGTCATCAGAATTATCACTTGTGTTATCACAATGCTATATTGTGTCATCACAATGTTCTCTGTCACTTCACAATGCTCTTTTGTGCTGTCGAAATATCCTCTCTCCCTTCCTAGTGCTATAGTGTATCATCACAATAACCTCTGTCCAATCACAATGCTGTACTCTGCCATCATGATGTCATTTCTCATCACAATGCTACATTTTGCTATTTCAGTGTCCTCTCTCCCATCACAATGCTCTTTTGTGTCATGACAATATATTTTCTCTTATCCCAGTGCTTTTGTGTGCCTTTATAATGTCCTCTGTCACATCACAATGATCTATTGTGCCATCACTTTCCTCACAACTCTCTATTCTACCATAACAAGAATCTATTAGACATTACATGGTACAATAGTGCATTGTGATGTAATTGTTACATCACAGTTGTCTCTCTTGTCTTCCCAATGTTCTTTCTTGCCCTCACAATGCTCTATTGTGCCATCTGTTTCTCCATTGTGTTATAAGAATGGTTGATAGTGCAATCAAAATGCCCTATTGTGCCATCAGAATGTCTTCTTTCTCATCACAGTGTTTTCTTGTGCCATCACAATGATCTATTGTGCCATCACAATTTCTTCTGTCCAATCACCAGGAAGTACTGTGCTGTGACAATGTCCTTTGTATCTTCACAAAAATATTTTTGCTGGGCCGTTGCAATATAATCTGTTCTATGCTGTGCTATAATGTGTCATCACAATGTTATTTTTCCAATAACCATGAACTATTAGGACATCACAATGTCCTCTATAGCCTCACAATGGTCTTGTGTGCCAAAACAATGCCATATCAATGTACTCTGTCCCATTCCAGTGCTCTTTTGTACCATCAAAATTCCAATGTCCCATACAAGGGTCTATTTTGCCTTCCCATTATCTTATTGCCCTTCACAATGCTCTATTGTGCCATTGATTTGTTCAGTTGTATCAATGCAATGTTTTCCTGTGCCATCACAATGGTCTATTGTACCATCACAATATTCTTTTTCCCATCTAAATGCTTTATTGTGACATCATAATGTCCTCTGTCCCATTAGAATGCTGTCTTGTGCCATCACAATATCCAGTAACCGTGGTGTATGGTCTCATCACAACGGCCTCTGTCACATTAGAGGGGTCTCTTATGCCATAAATTTATCTATTGTGTTATTACCATGGTCTCTTGATCCAACATAATGCTAAACTGGGCCATCACAATATCCTTTGTTGCATCATAATGCATTATTGCACCATCACAAGGGTCATTTATGCCATGGGAATATCCTATTTTGTCTTCCCAGTGGTTTACTGTACAATCACAATTGTCCGGTTTCCCTTCCTAATATTTTATTTTGCATCACAATGCTCTCTTGTCCTATCTGTTTGCTCTATTATGTGATCAGAATAGTCTCTTGTGTTATCATTAACCTGCATTGTTCCAGCACAATGCCTTCTGTCCCTTTTCAATGTTCTGTTGAACCATCACATTATTCTCTGTCACATCACAATGCTATCTTGTGCCATCAAAATGCCCTCTGTCCAGTCAGTATCCTGTACTGTGACATCACAGTGTTCTCTGTAACATCTCAATGGTCTCTTTTGTGCCATTACAATGCTCTATTGTGACAACTCCATGATCTCTCGAGACAACACAGTGTAATATTATGCCTTCATAATGTCCTTTGTCCCATCATAATGCTCTGTTGTGCCATCACAATGTCCTCTGTCTCTTTTATGCCATCACACTATAGACTTTCCTATCAATGTTACATTATGGAATAACAAAGTCCTCTGAAAACTCACAATGTTGTACTGTGAAATAAAAATATCTCCTGTAGAGAAAATGTGGTACATCTACACAATGGAGTTCTATGCAGCGGTAAAGAAAGATGACATCATGAAATTTGCATGTAAATGGATGGAACTAGAAGATACTATGTTAAGTGAAGAAACACAGTCCCAGAAACACAAACAATGAATGGTATCCCTCATATGTGGTTGCTAGCACCAATTACCTAGTTGTAAGGCAAACTGAGCAACATTAATGTTATATTCCTTATGATCTGAAAACAACTGTGCTCTTATATTGTGAATCCCTTCACAGGTTCTAGAAGTAACCTACCATTTATTTTCATACTTTGGAATTTTGGTATATGGGTGAAGGGTATGTATGCATATTTTAGTGTAATATAAAATCAAAATGGAAAAATGTGAATCCTGAACTATGATTTGGAAGTAACATACAGTTTTTTTTTCAGATGAAACAATTTTAATATAGGTGAGACATATATATATATATATATATATATATAAACATATATATATACATATATATATATATATATATATATATATATATATACACATATGTCAAAAGAAATGTATATGACAAAAGAAAAAAACAACTGAAACAGTGAAGGTCTCCCCCAAACAATAATCGTTTACTTTGAAAAAAATCTCTGGGAAGACTCAGAAAAATATGCAAGGCATATATGGCAGAATGCATGAACTCTGGTCAGGTGGGGGGCATGGACAGGGAAATGACTCTAAATTGGATTGAGAAATGATGTATGATGTATGAAAAAGTTTGATAACAATAAAAATATATAAAAATAAAATAAAATGCAACTTCTTTTTTTTTGTCTTTTTTATGAGTATGAGTGTACTATCTGCATGTAAGTAAGTGCACCCTTGTCCTGAAATGCTGCGGAGGTCAGAAGAGGGTGTCAGATTCCCCTAAAACTGTAGTTAAAGATGGTTCTTAGCTGCCATGTGGGTGCTGGGAATTGAACCCGGGTCCTCTGCAAGAGCCGTCGGTGCTCTTAACCACTGAGCCATCTCTTCAGCCCCAATAAAATGCAACTTCAAGAACAGCAACAAAAAATATCTCCTCCCTCATCACAGTGCTCTTTGTGCCATCACCATGACCTCTGTCCATTCACAATACTCTACTGAGCCATCACAATATCCTCTGTCCCATCACCATGCTCCATTGTGGCAACACAAGGTCCTCTGTTTAATCATGATGTTCTGTGTCATCACAAATTCCTCTGTCTCATCACAGAGCTCTATTATGTCATCACAGTTCCTCTGTCCTATCACGATGGTCTTTTTTGCCTTCCCAATATTTTTATTGTTCTGTCATAATGATCTTGTGCCATCACCTTGCTCTGTTTTATCATCACATTGTTCTGTGCCACCATAATGTCCTCTCTTGTGTCATATATAGTGCACTATTATACCATAACAATGGTCTATTATGCCACCTCAGTGGTCTCTTGTGACATTAAATGGTCTCTCTTGCTTCATAATTATCTATTGAGCCATTGCACTATCTCCAATCCCATCAAAGTGCTACTTTGTGTCAATTCAATAGCTTCTGTCTAAGTACCATGCTGTATGGTGCTATCACAGTGTCCTCTGTTGCATCATCATAGTTTCTTGTACCATCACCATGATCTCTGTGGCAACACAATATTATATTTTGCTAACAATTTGCTCTATTTTGTCACTACAATGTTCTCCTGTGCTATCACAATGTCCTTTATTGCATTCCAATGTGCTATTGTACCAAGGACAGTGGTCTTTGTGCCATCACAATATCATCTGTCCCGTCACAATGCTCTATTATGTCCTCACTTTGCTCTATTGTGTCATCACAATGGTCTCTTGTGCCATAAATGCTATATTATCACAATGTCTTATGTCCCTTCATAACACTCTCATGTGCCATCACCATGACTGCTTGTGCCAACAGAATTGCATATTGTTCAATCACAAAAGACTATTGTACAATGGTCATTTTTGCCTTCCCAATGGTCTATTTGCCATTGGCAATGTCCTTTGTCCTATCACAATGCTCTATTTTGACATCACAATGTGCTCTGACTGACCACAGTGCTATGTTGTGCCATGATAATGTCCTCATCCAATCACAATGTTGTACTCTGCCATCACATCATCTTCTGTTTGGTCACAACACTCTAATGTGCTATCACAATTTCTGTGTCTCATCATCACAATGTCATATCTCACCTTGATAGTGGCCTATTGTACCATCACAAAGCTCTATTGTACCTTCACAGTGTCCCCTGTCCCATTTTATTGGTCTACTGTGCTATTAAAATTATTCTGACTTATCATAATTCACTTGTGTTCCTATACAATGTTCTACTGCACCATCACCATGTATTGTGAGATCACAATGTCCTCTGTCCAATCACAATACTGTATTGTAGCATTTTGATGTCCTCTGTCCTGTCATAATGCACATTTGTGCCGTCACAATGTTTTTTCTCTGTCACAGTGCTATTTTGTGCCATCACAAATCTTCTGTCCTATCACAATGATCTATTTCCCCTTCTCAATCCTCTATTGTGTTATCACAGTGCTTTAGTTCGCTTTCACAATGTTCTCTGTCACATCAGAGTACACTAGCATACCATCACAAGGGTCTACTATACTGTATCAGTGGTCTATTTTGCATAACAGTGTACTTTATTCCATCACATTGCTATGCCGTATTTTTCCAGAAGAATGTCCTCTGTCCCATCACAATACTCTATTGTGACATCAGAAATTTTTATTATTCTGTCACCACAACTTGTGTTTTTATCTGGGTTCTTGGAATTGAACTAAGGCCAAAGATTTTATCAACTGAACTATCACCACAGCCAAAAAATTAACTTTTCAGTTTGGTATAATTTCAGATTTGCAAAAAATTAGATTAATATAAAAGGTGTATCTTTGCATTCATTTCACAAGTAAGCACCAACCTGATTCATTTTCTACTAACCAAGGTAATCTTCAGTTATTTGTCAAAATCTCCCATTTACACTCTCTTTTGTAAGGTCATACCAGGAATGTCACATGATACATCGTTGTTAAAGTTCCCACCTCTTCTCTGGTGCACGAAATTTTTCATTCTACATTTGATATCTGAACCTTGACAGTATTAAATTGTATTGACCAAATACTCTGTTTAATGTCTCCCAAACTGAATGTATACAGTAATTCTCCCATTGTAGAGGAGGGAGAATTTCTATCAAATATTGAGGCATCATAATATCCACATGGCAGTCATGCTGCTGTTGAACTTCATCATGTAGTTGGGATCCTATGTGCCAGGTTTCTCCACGTTAAGTTACAATAGGCCCTGTTCTCTACTAAAGATGATATTTTAATGATTTATTTTAGCATATGGACTAAAGGAGATCTTAAGTGAAAGGAGAAGTGTTTCATCAGAAAATAGCAATAATCTGGGATAGAGAGATGGCGCAGTGGGTAAAATGATTGTCTTGTAAACGTGAATCAAACCTGAGTTTAATAACCAGAAGCTATGTAAAGAAATGGTGAGTTTGTGGAATGTCCTTGCAATCCTAACATGGGGACATGGAGATAGAAGGATCCCTGGAGCTTGCTGGACACCAGTTTAATTGGTTAGTACTAGGATAATGAAAGAAAATGTCTCAAAACAAAAATGGTGGTGGATGCCTGTTAATGAAACTCTGGGTTGACCTCTGGTACCATATGCACATGAGCAATACATGGATATGCACACACATGTGTACATGTTTAGACACATGTGTACACACATACACACTATAGTAGTTATAATCTATGTATGCTCTATTCAAACGTGAAAGATATAAATAGGTTTCAGTTATCCTGAATAATCCAAAGCTCATTTCAAAGTTAAGTATGCACAGTCTAGCTGACAATAACAATGGCAATAATGTTTGTAAGGGAAGGTAAAATTGGAAGAGAACTTCAGTATTACATTACTTTAATTTCTATAGGTATTATATTATTACCTACAGGGTCATACAGGAGACCATTGAAAATATGGATTTGAGTACTATAAAGAAGGTTAAGAGAGACTTTGATTTCAATGAGGTATTATTAAAATATAAATATTGCTGTGGAGGCCTTGAAACCTGCCATCCCATAATCACTGCAATTCATTTAGGGGAAGCAACATTCCATGTCTTCCATGCCAGATATTTCTTTGGCAAACCTTCTTTCAGCCTTTCATCACAGATGCAGAATGAAAGTACACAAAGGTCAAATATCAGAGCCCCACAGGCAGATAACCTGAGCCTTTTGTTTGATGGAGTCTCTGCACCTGACAGCTCACTGCTCTTTAGGGAAACCCAGCTACTTTCCTGAACATTCAAAATTTAGTATCTCTGATGGAGCCAAATTCTCTGCAGCTGCTCCTCTCTTGCCTCCACTAGTGATCCTTTAAGCTTAATACTTTGCTGGCAGTCCTGAATGATTCTTAGAGTTTCAGGACCCATGAGGGGAGGAGCTGTGAATAATATTTCACTGTGTTTTTATATAGTAAATGTGGGATTGAAATTGAAGGAGAGAAGATCACATAAAATGAACTTGAAAAACAATCTTGAGTTCAAAACTTTGCTTTGTTATTTAGAGTTAAGCAATTAGCCACACTGCATAATGCTTTGCATTTGTTGTCTCATAAGAGGTTGTGAATATCATATGTAGCACTGTATTAAAGCTTTTAGCTTGAAAATTAGACATATTACTTGATAAAGTTTAAAAATAACACCCACCTTTACAACACTTCTGAAACTTTTGAAGATTCAGACAGTGAACTAAATAATGGTAAACTTGCTCATTCACTTAATCTTCACAAAATTAAATGAGATAAGTAATAAGTGTTACCTTCATTTTTGTAGATGAGAAAAATGAGTTGAGACTTGTAAAATGATTTGCTTCACCAATGTTAGTCAAGATGATCAGAAAAGTATTAAAACTCAGATACTGTCTTCAAACTCTTTGTTCTTTGAGGAGTCTTGTGCATATATCCTATGATAATAATACCAATAAAATAGCTGCTATGGTTGATAATAAAGTTCATATTACCATGAATGAAGGACAAGCCAAGAATATCTACTGCCTCCACTTCTACTTAAAGCTTTGATCTGTTCCAATCAACACAAAGATGAAAAATAAAAATAATAAAATTCTCTATCACATACTAGCTAGCTAACAGAAAAACTAGAGAAAAAAATCTCAGTAGAAAGCTTGCCTGTTAAAGTGAAAGTTCAAATACAAAAGCTTTCCTATCTAGAAGTGTAGGAAGAATTATTAGCAATAATAATTGTTCTAATAATAATTGTGCTAATAATTATTAGCAATAATAATAATAATTAGCAATAATAATAAAAGCACGAAGGTCTATACAGATATTTAAGAGATGATGCTGGCTATTGTCTGTGAGCTTAATAGAACCATATGACCAGACCTGCTCTAACAGTGCAGCATCAACACTGATACTCCACTCATACTTTGATATAAGATTTCTTTAATCCTTCAACAGCAGCCTTCTTGAGTCATTCCAATGTCCTTATCAACCTCTGCACAAAACCTCCTTATTATAAATCACATACTACGTATTTTTGGTTCTAATTGTACAATTAACCCACTTCTAGTACTAAATTATCTTCTCCTAATCCTAGATTAAAAAATGACCACAAGTGTAGTTGTGTTCAAAAGATTAGTGGAGCCTGGCATGGTGGCACATGCTTTTAATCCTAGCACTCGAGAGGCAGAGGCAGAGGCAGGCAGAGCTTTGTGAGTTCAAGGCCAGCCTGGTCTATAGACTGAGTTCCAGGACAGCTGGGGCTACAGAGAGACCCTGTCTCCAAGAGACCAAAAAAAAAAAAAAAAAAAAAAAAAAAAAAAAAGATTAGTGGGTGTTATGGGCCAGGGATTTGGGAAGGCCTTTGTAGGACAGTGCTTGTTTCTACCAGGAAGTCAAAGGCAGATCTCAGCTGGGAAGACAGATATTAGAAACCTTGACTGGGTATGTACTTAAGATGTCCATAAATGGGCAACTGTCAGCTAAAAACTCAGTTATTAGTGTCACCTAGGCTATCAAGTATGACTTCTTACCAAAGTCATTGTGGTATAGTTCAAATTACAGAGTGAGTGTCTTCCCACAACAGTGATTTTTCAAGAGAATAAGTATAAAGCTTTATGACTTTCCCCCAAACTTCCTGTAGAAGACACAGTATCATTCCTTATTTAGTCTTTCTTATTACTTTTAAATATCTCAAATTTTATGTGTATGAATGTATTGCCTGCATGTGTGTAAGAACACCAATGTTGTGCAATGTCCACGGAGGATAGAATAGGGTATCAGATCCCCTGGAACTGGAGGTAAGAATGATTATTAGCTGCTCTGTGGGTGCTGTGAATCTAACTCAGGACCTCTGCAAGAGCAATCTATGCTCTTAACCACTGAGCCATCTCTCTGGCACCCCCTTACTCTAGCTTCTTTGAGATTCAAAGAAATAAAAGACACCCAGCTTGTTAAAACAAGGCTTGTCAAGAATTTACGATATGTTCTATTCTACTTTTAAGATTTACTTATATATTTATTGATTGATTGTGTTCCAGGATGAGTGTATGTGAACTGCATGTGTGCATGCACAGAGGCCACAAGAGGGCACCAGATCCCCAGGAAGTAGAGTTACAGATGGTAGTGACCTGCTTGATGTAGGCTTTGGAGACTAAACCCAGGTCCTTTACAATAGCAGTAAGTGCTCTTGATCACTGAGCCATTTCTGCAGCCCCAGGACCATGTTTTATTTTGCCATATTGGCTAATGGAAAATTTCACTTTAGGCTAATTCATAAGTCATTAGAATCAATATATATTCTAAGAGAGGTGCTGCCAAATACATATAGAATTTAGAAAATATTCTTATGTAAAGAAAATATATCAAAATAATAATTTGTTAGTTATTTTCCCTTTGGAAAGTTTGGGAAGAGAAAAGTAAATAGATCCATTTAAAATAAAAATAAATATATAATAAGATAAAATTGTATGTTTATTGAATATAAATAAAAGGAACAAAGGAAAAACGGACAAATCTGAATGATTTGTTCAAAACTACAAACAAACTGAGAGGCTTCTAGCAGCTTTGATTAAATGAAATTGGAATAATGAGTAGCAAGATGTTACTAGGGTTGCCAACTTCAGAACCTGGGTCCTAGGAGCCCTAAGAAGCTAAGCTCGGCCACATAGCTTCAATAGGCCAATTAAAGAAAGAAGGAATAGTTTAAAAGCACAAAGGAGATATATACAACATTGCCATGTTGGGAAGAGAAACAAAGAGGTCCACTGATTCCACACCCCAAGTCCATCTTTGGGGTCTAGTCATGAAGTTTATGTTTAAATAGAAGGCAAAAGAAATTCATAAGTAAGTAGTCTTGATCAAGGTGTGGTCATTGACCCATGTTTGTCATGAGTCAAAGTCTGTTTGCAAGGTGGTCTGACAAGTTGTTAGAATTGCATGAAATCTTTTTCTGGGAGGCAAGTTCCTCTGCTAGCTCTGTTGGCTCTTTCCTTCTCTTAGCGTGAGATTCCTGCAGCAATTCCAGTTTGGGGTGGTCTGCTGCTTCAATAGTCTGATAGCCAAAGGAATACAAGTGTCTTCTTAGATTATCTTGATTTTCAAAAAAAGAGAGATTATCTTGATTTCTTCCTGGATAAGAACAGGACTATAGGGTTTGTGACAGACACAACGCTAACATATTATGTGATGATGATAATGAAGAGAGTAAATTTAAAACTCAGTGGTAACTCCAGATATGGCACTTGCTTAGCCAGTTTCCTGTGTTCTCTCTGTTTGATGGCTGGCCTTTGAAGTAAAAGCCTCCTTTGCCCTAGTCATGGTCCCTGTTTAGAAGGTACCTGTAATAATTGGTTACATGATGTAGAGTAAAAAATTGTCTCCCTTGGTCAAACTGGGGCAATTCTGAAGAGTTACCTGTCTTGAGAGAACCCAAAGTATTGGGTGAGATATTTGCTATAACACCATTGTATTTCAATTTTTCCCTCTGTTCAAGTCTGTTTCCTTTCCTTTTTGAACTTGAAATCTGTTATTAGTTCATTCTTCCCATTGAAATATCTACTTTTGAGGCTGCTGTCTGCAAAACTCAACCAGGGACACAGACCTAGAGCCCTAGCATTCTGTTTAAAGTTTCCTTCAGAGTTTCTAACAAGGGATATTTAAAAAAAATATTTTGTTTACTTTTTTCATTTTTTAACAATAAGTAATAATTTATGAGTACAAGCATCCTTCATGTAAAACCAATTTGCAAGCAGTTGTGCCCAAACCCACACAGCCCAAGGGTCCCACCATCCATCTGGGGGGCTTATATGTTCAATCAAGTTGATCAAATAAGTGTCCAGTCTATATTGCTGTAGTTTCACCATTCACCACAATCACAGCATTTGAAATAAGTAGTTGAACAGGAGAGGCAAAGTCTATTTTTCTTAACATTGTCTGTTTCTCATGACTCTTTTTGTCAGGAATTTTTGCATACCAGAGGAAGTATGAAAAACAAGAATGTGAGTGGGGGTTGACCTTACTTTGTCATGGCTCTGAGTCTTCCATTTGTCAGTGTCACTTGAATGCTATCCATAGTTTCTCTTTCTTGCTCAGCACTTGCAAGGCATCATCCAATCTTGTTAAAGCTAAAACAGAATCTATTTTGTTTGTAGAAATAGGAACTCAAAGAGTGGTATTGAAAGTTGAATGTTTAGGTACAAGAATAATATAGAGACAAATTGGAAAACATATTTTTCTATTGACATCTACTTATCATCAATCATTTCCACCAATCTGTCTATCATCTACCATATATCTATCAGCTAGCTTCTTAAAAACTTTATAACAGCTACCGTTTCTCTATAATTTATCACCAATAATCTATGTATCTATCTGTGTATCTATTTATGTATCTATGTATCTATCTCTCATCTATCTATGTACCTACTTATGTATCATCTATCTATTATTTCTCTATTGCCTTTTTACATATCATGTTAGCTATTAAGCTTCTATAATCTATTGAGAGGATAGCTACACAGAGTTTCTGGTTATATAAAATAATGACAGCTGGCACATACTCTAGTTTAGTAATGTTAAGAAGAAGATGGATTCCTTTTCATTGTTTACATATTGCTGTGGTTTGAACATTGTGTCTAAAAATATTATAAAGCAACCCAAGGTAGCAGTATTGGAACCTTACAGAAGTGATGTTTTTTGAGAGATATTTAGATCTGAGGGCTTGCTGTTTTATGGGTGTTCAGCTCCTTCCTGGTTCTTTCTTCCTTGACCTGAAATAAGCATTTTTGATAATCTACATTCTCCCTAACTTTGCCAGTACTACCATTCCTAACCTTCACCCAGAGGCCCAAGAGGAGTGGGTACATTAGATCAGATACTGGAAGCTTTCAATGCATGAGCCAAAATAAATTTTTCTTTTCATAAATTGATTACTTCAGGCATTTGTTTTAGTGTTGGGAAACTGACTAGCACATGCTTGAGTCTTTGGGGAGGTTATTGATTTGCCACCCAGATGGAATACATAGGAGAAAAGAAATTTGGTCAGGTCAGAAAAATTGTGCTACTATAGCTAGAATGAGGGATTGGGGGCAGAGTTAGGTTCAAGGATCAAAGACTAATAGGTACAAAATACCAAATGAAATTTGGGAGAATATTTCCAGTAGAACTATTGTATTACTAGAAGTGTGTGTGTGGGGAACATTAGTGACTGCAGTGACTACATGACTTTGCAGTTGTGAGGTTATGAAAGGCTGAGTTGTAGTGTTGTAACTAACCAATGCACAGTAAGAACCATGTTTTACTTCACTCTAAAACAGACAACTTACTAATTTTCCTTAGAGAAGAGGATCTGCAAATCCTCAAGTAGCTCTGCTCCGATGTGTTATATGAGACATTGAGTTAAAAATGCTCCAGAATGAACTGTGTTTGGGGCCTGTTGCATTGCTCAGACCCTGCACTACAGGAGAGAGGCTATGGGCAAACTTCTGCTGTTAACAGCAAGTTTCAGGGATGGGATAGAAATAATGCTTATCTCTCACTTGCTCTATGAATCTCAGTTTCCCCTCAGTGTTGGTTATGACTGTGCAAGACTCAGTACTTTTACCTTGTGGAATGATCAGATCTTTCCTATTACCCCCTGTCTACTAAACCTTTGTTAGATCTTTTTTGCTCTGCTTTTCTGTGTAAAAGAGAAAAAAAGGGGGGAGGGGTTAAAGAAGAAAGAATTTATTTCAGCTCATGCTCCAAGAAGACGTATTCCACTGTGGTATGGAAGGCAGGATTGTGTGACAGTTGGTCACATTTTATCTATTGACAGGAAGCACAGAGAGATGTATGCCACTGTTTAGCTAATTGTCATTTGACACATTCAGAGACACGTTCAGGGCTTTCTTTCCTAGGTGATTCTAGATCCTGCCAAGGTGAAAATAATATTAACCATCACTTGCATGCTTGTCTCTGATTTTGTTTTATAGGAACAAACTTTTATGGCATTTTATCAGCTGTTATTTTGTTCCATTCTTAAAAGTTCCTCAGAATAATTGGTGTCTGGTTCTTGAAGTCTTTTCTTACTAGATGTTTTTCATTTTGTCTCTACTTCTCCTACCTTCTTCTTTCTAGCCATATAAGATAAAGAGCAGTCATCAGTTGACTATACATTCACAGGTTAGGAGAGAGAGAGAGAGAGAGAGAGAGAGAGAGAGAGAGAGAGAGAGAGAGAGAGAGAGAGAGAGAGAGAGAGGCAGTTAAGAAGACAACTTGCTGTTCTCTCCTTCCACCATGTGAGTTTTGGAGATTGAACTGAGAGGCATGGTGGTAAGTACTTTTTCTTGCTGAGACACCTTTTCTTAAGGTTTTATTTTCTCATCTCTAAAATGAAAATTGGATGTGAAGTTATTCCTAAAATTTAGTCCTCCACTCTAAAATTGTGTGATTTTCATAACAATTGGAAGTGGCGAGGAGAAATCTTGGAGTTAGAAGTTGCATCAGTTTTAGTACATGCTTGATTCAAAGGCAAATGCACCCAGGCAAAATAATTTTTAATTTCCCTTTTTACTGTTGGATAAGGTCATGATGCTCCACAGTAAGTCCAATTTTATTTTCCAGAAAGAAAGGAGACCTTTTAAAAAAGTTTCCAGTATTCAACAATGCCCAGTGTTATTGTTGCTTGAATTCCAATTACTGAGGAAGCACTCTCTGCATTTCTGCCCATCGCATTTCAACGTGTCATCTCCTCTCAGTGGAACCAATTACATTAAAACTGTCACAAAACTAGAGTCACCCTCCTCTGATCACCCAAAAATATAATCATAAAAATGTTAAATTCACATATTCATTTTCCTCCCCTTCAACCAAGCAAGTGCACCTCGTCAGCGTTCACTGCAGAAGTGATGATAGGGTTTCTGCTTTCGAAAATCTTAATGGAAAAATTAGATACACAGTATACTCCTGATAAACTAAACATTTGGTTTTATTGCTTGGAAAAATGGTTGGTATTTGTTTTTTGCATAAGCTACTAAAAGTTGTGGCTTTGTTAGTTTTCTTCCTTTCCATTTTCTCATTTGTGGTGTGTGTGTGTGTGTGTGTGTGTGTGTGTGTGTGTGTGTGTGTGCTTTAGAGAAAAGAGAAGGGAGTTATTAGTTGTTCAAACTTAGAATACCAAAAATAGGGGCTGGAGAGATGGTCTAGTGGTTAAGAGCACCGACTGCTCTTGCAGAGGACCTAGGTTCAATCCCCAGCACCCACATGACTGCTGAGAACAGTCTGTAACTCCAATTCCAGGAGAACTCCAGTTCCAGGGGAATCCGACACCCTCTTCTGATCTCTGCAGCATTGCACGACACGGGTGCACAAACCAACATGCAGACAGTACATTCATGCACATAAAAAATAAACAAAAATTTAAAAAAATACAAAATATAAACTTGAATATAAAGTGTAGCTTATATAAAAAAAAACCTTTTTATTCTTTTATTTATCACAAATTAAGTTAGACCTGATTTAATCTCTTATTTCTCAAAGTGGAAGCGAATTGTAATTCCTTTTATGTTGGAGAATTTTTGCCCTCTTAAGGACCACTTCAGAATCCCATAGGTTACACCCCTGGTACTTTTGCTTCAGTCCCTCTGGTCTTCTCCCTACTATGGTCAGCAGAAATATAACTGTCTAAATTAATACAAGTTCTCCACATTGACTACACCTTTATTTCTGTATCAAACTTATGCAATGAAATTATTAGCAAGGATAGGAGACTTGCAGGCAGTCTTCTTACCATTCAGTCTTGCTATATGAATTCCTGCCATTTTTCAGAGGTGCAGAATTGGGAGCAGAGCAACTGATTCTTTCACCTTGGGAGCCCCTCTTTATTGAGAAGAAGTTTTAAATATACTGATATCTATCTATTATCTATCTATCTATCTATCTATCTATCTATCTATCTATGTGTTTATCTATGTATCTATGCCTCTATCATCTATCTATCTATCATCTACCTAATCTATGTATCATCTATCACCTATCATCTATCTATCTATCTATCTATCTATCTATCTATCTATCATCTATCTAATCTATGTATCATCTATCACCTATCATCTATCTATCTATCTATCTATCTATCTATCATCTACCTAATATATGTATCATCTGTTACCTATCATCTATCTATCTATCTATCTATCTATCTATCTATCTATCATCTATCTATCTGTCTATCATCTACCTAATATATGTATCATCTGTTACCTATTATCTATCTATCTATTATCTACCTAATATATGTATCATCTGTTATCTATCATCTTTCTATTATCTATCTATCTATCTATCTATCTATCTATTGTCCATCTATTATCTATCTATCTTTCTATCTTCTACCTAATATAAGTATCATCTCTTCCCTATAATCTATCTATCTATCTATCTATCTATCTATCTATCTATCTATCTATCTCTCTTTAACATTATCTCTCTATATACATATCCATGTATTTGTCTATGATCTTTGTATCCATCCATCTATATGTTACACACATGGTAACAAGGATAGACACATACACACACATATATCATCTATCATCTCTGTTTCTGATTCTCTGTGAGTCTCTGTCTCTAATCTGCCTTCTCATTTATTTCATAAACTTTGTCCACACCTAAGCTGTAAGACCTTCCCTCTCTGGATTTTTAAAAGAAAGAGCTGAGTAGAAAGACTTTCAGTACTTTGGAAACTCCTTGAGCCAAAACTTAGAAAATTAATAAGTAATTTTATCAAAAAGGCCTGGAAAAAACTCATGGTAATGATCTTGTACTATTTAATGCATTGACTAGCACTCCTCAACTTGGTCAGAAATCCATTTATTTGTGTAGCATTAGGTAAATTAATTACCTACCTACTCAGATTCTCTATGTATGTGTCCTGATTTGAAAACAAGGATACAGAAGTAACTAACTTTCAGTGCTGGTGTGAGGGTTAAATACATTGTCATTTGGAAAGGACTTAGAAAGTTGCCAGCTGCCTGGCGAGCTCTATTGAAAGGTTTCCTCTATATTTGTCACTTTATAAACCTTCCTTCTTTTGAAATTGGCCCTTCACTGTCTGGTGGTGAATCCAGTAACATGATCTTCAGAATATGAAGTTCCAAATCTTGATTCTGTCACTTGTTGGACTGTAAAGGAAACCATATAATCTTTCAGCTTGGGTATCCTCATCTGAGGAATAGGATGATTGAAAATAATGAAATAAGTGATACCTTTGAATTCCTTACTAAAGATATTATCAGATCATACTCTAGGGCTACAGAGTGGATCAGCTTCCTCCTCTGGTTGCACACTGTCTGACTCTTTTATCATGTGCTTGGCAAAAGGTACCTTGTTCCATCATTGCCCTAAACCTCTGACATTTCATTTTCTTCTTCTCAAGGTATAAGAGTTATTTTTCTATTGGCTATGACAAAATACCTGACAAAAGAAATGTGGAAAGGAATAGAGGTTTTATTTTTGTTTATGGTTTGAGGACAAAGCCCATCATAGTGGAGAATTCATGGTAGCAGAAATGTGACATGTCTGCTCACAATATATCTGCAGTCAGGAAGTAGAGAGAAATAAATACTGATGCTCAGTTTCCCTTTTCTTTTTATTCAGTCTGGGGCCCCTGTCTAGGGGATACTACCCCAGTGAAGGCAAGTCTTTCTTTCTCAGTTCACATAATCTAACCCCCTCTCCTCCAAGACATACTAGGGCATTTGTTGCCATGGTGATTTTAAACTTCATCAAGTTGATAGTTAAGATTAAGCATCCTAAAAGGCTAGACACAAGGTAGGCATATGACTATATATTAATTCTTATTGAATTTAGTTAACTCAGAAGCTAGTTTAGATTATCCTTCAGTTGGCTTGTGCCCTGTCATTAGAAGAAGCACACCATCTGTAGGGCAGATCTGGCTACAGGACGCAGACCCCCCAGCTACATTCATTTTTCATGAAATGAAGCTTCACTAGGAAAGAATACTTGCCATGATGCTCTGTCTTTAGCCAAGCAGCCAGGCTGCCTGAATAGAAGCAGATGCAATGTACTTGGCCTGAAGGTGGTATGAGAAGAGCCTCCAGGTTGCCTGGGAGGATGCATCTGGTGGCCTTATTGGGCCAAATTTAACACATGGGCCTGTTAACAATATTAATGATTGTCCTCAAATGGGCTCATCCAAATGTTGTTTACATTCAGAGGTCTTCCAAATCACTCCGTGTGGCCAGACTGAGTGGGACAAGTGAGCAACGTGCTCTTGATAGAAATAACATTTATTCTGTGAGGGAACATGAAGAGGTCAGCTCTCATTCATCAGTTTGTAATCTATCATTTATCTATCACCTATTATAATCTATATTTCTGCAGGATAGATTTAGTGTCAACTTGACACACTTATGTAGAGGGGGCCTCAATTTGGAAATTGCCTCAATTGCACTGGCCTGTGCCAATGTCTGAGGGGGTATTTTCTTGATTGTTGAGTGATGTCAAAGTGCCCAGCCCACTGTGGGCAGTGCCATTCTTGGGCAGGTTATTCTATAAGAAAGCAGGCTGAGCCTGGGCCAGGGGAGTAGGCCCTGAGTTTCTACTTTGGTGTCCCTCAGTGATTAACTGTAACCCAGAGATGTGAACCAAATAAACCGCTTCCTCCTCAAGTTGGTATTTGTCAGAGTGCTTTGTCACAGTATTAGAGAAGCTAATATCTGCCATCAATATCTATTATCTATGTATCTATTTGCTATAGACACATAGATCAATAACCTATCATCTCTATCATCCATCCTTTATTATCTGTCTTTGATCTGCCTATCTATTATCTATCAATCTGCCATCTACCTATTATATTTATTATCTATATATTTCTACCTATCATCTATCTATTATCTATCTATCTATGTATAATCTATCTATTTATCTATCTTTATCATCTATCTGTCATCTATCCATATACTATCTCTACCTACCTCCAGGAACTATCATCTATCTATCCTCTATCTATCCATATTATCTACCTATATGTTACTTATCTATTCATTTTAACCCTATAATCAAATATCAAAAACATAAATCTTGTGCTGTGTTCTCATCCTTGGTCTAGGCTTGTATACTACGATAGAGAAGTACTGTTTATTCTGGTGTGCTGACTTAGCAAGCATTCATTTATTTAGCACATAGTTATCAAAGAGTGTGTTAAATTGTATTTTCTCCTAATTGAAACATTCCCTCCTGGAGCAACAAGAGAGGCTCATTAGATTCTGGAAGCTAAGGAAATTTATGAGGTTCAGAAAAATAAGAATGCTCCAAGATTCATAATGTCTCCCAACTCCCTGATTAAAAAAATAAGTAAATAATTGCTGGGGAGAAGAGACTGACCTTAGTGGAGCTGCCTGCAAGTTGTGCAGGGAGATCCAGGAACACAGCTTTCATAAGTTGTCAACCATGATGGGGTGGACTTTCTGGTGATATAGTTGTACTTGAGTCACTTATGCTCCTGTAAGCAGCCCCTCACTCACGCTCCTGTCAGTACCCCTAATAAACTCATCGGTTCACTAAGTTAGACTTGGGAAGAAGAATAGTTGGTTCCCAGTCTAGGATGAATAGACAGTTGTTCATAATCCTTCCCTTTGAGAAGTCACACGAGAGAGTTAATGCATGTTTAGCATTGATGGCCTGTCATCAGAATGGAAGAGAGAGAGAGAGAGAGAGAGAGAGAGAGAGAGAGAGAGAGAGAGATACATGGCCAGAAATAGTTGTGTGACGTTTCACAGAGGAGGGACAGTCAGTAACGTATTTTCTAATTTGGCCCCTTTATGTTAACATATATTAGGGACAACCAATATAAACAGCCATGAGTACAAAGCACACAGTGTCTCTCATAGCCTACTTTCTAGCTCAGGACTTGTCAAAATGTTCACTACTTGTAGCTAGAGTCAAGTGAAAAAATCTGTTTCCTCGGTGTGTTAATGTTTGCATGTTGTGGAAACATGTGGCTATTGGTAAACACTAGGTTCTGGTCTTCTATTCTGCTTCTAGATGGAAGACTAGGAGCCAGTGCACACTCACCCTGCTTTCTTCTACTACACACAAGCATATGTACTAAGGGACTCTCCATCACCCTGAAGGACTGCATCTGGCTGATCTGTACTGTCATTTGTATGAGAGAGAAATGCGTTTCATGGTGGCAGTTATTGAATGATGGGGGATGTTTGTCACAGAGGTCTGGTCCACTCTGCCTGAATCTGGAAATGTAGACAAGCAATCAATTTATGATAGAGACCAGAGTAGTGATGGACATAAAGAATAATAAGTGAGCCATTGGGATGAGGAAGTCTCAGAATCCACAGTCACAAAGCCTCTGTAATTCCCTCTTTTTATATGTCCTTCAAATCATGGTAGAATGTTTCCTGTCAGACTGTAAATGTGATCTCCTACAGATGCTAATATGGCAGCATCACAGACTGAACTTGCCAGCTGTGTGTCTTTCCAGCCCAATGGTTCTTATTCTCTGCTTTTGCATTAGTCCGGTGGATTCCACAGTCAGTTACAATGTGACTCAATGTTTCCTTCCCTCAATTTTCAATGTGAAGATGAGGATGAGAACAAATGTACATTTCCTCCAATAACCAAATTTAAATACCTCTTATTATTGCTTATAACTGACAAAACGACCAATTGTATGTGTAATTACTTTATTATCTTTTGTTGTATACAATGTTTGTGCATGCCCAGCAATTTTTTAATGTAATGAATGTTTTGCTTTTATTTATGTAAGTTCACCATGTACATGCAATAACTACAAAGGCCAGAACAGAGCAACAGATCCTCTGGAACTGAAGTTGTAGAAGAATGTTAGTAGCCATTGGGGTACTGAGAACTGAACAGGGGTTCTCTGTAAGAGCATCCACTACTCTTAATCCCTGAGCCTTCTGTCTAGCCCTATAAGTGTGTTTGTTTGGGTGAGTACAGGTGTGTGTGTGTGTGTGTGTGTGTGTGTGTGTGTGTGTGTGTAGATCATAGGTGGTCCTGAATTTCTATCTTGGTTTAGCAAGTTTCTGGTTATTTGCTTCTGTATGTAACCAGATTAGGTAGCCTGTGAGGTTTCAAGATCTCTCCTGTCTCTGTATCCCATCTTGCTATAGGTGAATACTACTGCCTTGCTTTGGTTTTATGTGAGGACTGGAAATTTGAAGTTGGGTGCTCATGCTTGATGAGCAAGCCCCTAACCCACTAAGCCATCTCCCCAGTCCTTACTTTAAATACAGATATTTGAATCTGATAATCCTCATGCTGTCATAGAAAGAACAGAGAGGCATCTAAGACTCTTGTGACTTGATGAAATATGAGGCATTTGGGATTATTTATTTCTGTTCCCTAGCTGGAGAACTTGCAAATTTAGCTATGTACATATTCTGAAACGATATGTTTAACATGGAGGTTTTCAAGAAGAAAGTAAATGGCTGACGAAATTTTGGGACAAGAAGACCAGAAATGGTCTACACCAAGTCTTCAAATGTTGACAAGAGAGAGTGAAGAATGGGAAAAAGAGAGGGGAGAAACGGTCACAGGTGATCTAAAGCTAAAAGCAGAGTTCTAGCTCTGGGTAGAGATGGGCCATTGTGGTTCAAGGGACAGAGGATTTGATTTGATATCAGCTGAGAAGAAACACGACATGTGTCAACAGAGTTTCACTGATGCCCACAGAACATCACTGTCCAGAAGGAGGATGGAAGCTACCTATGTCTGTCTGGCTTTACTATTTGCCTGAGAAATTCATGCTCAGAAAGGAAGAGGTGTACCCTTATAAATGACTTTCTACTGCTTCAAGAATTTCTTAAAATATTTTACTCATTGTTTTTATCTTATATGAATAGCATGGTGTTTTGCCTGCATGTATACAAGTACACAGCAGGTGTACGATGCTTTGCAGAGGCAGGAAGAGAGTGTCAGATCCTCTGGAACATAGTTATAAACAGTTTTTAACTACCATGTAGGTGCTGGGAATTGAACCTGGGTACTCTGCATATGCAGCCAGTGCTCTTAACCACTAAGCCATTTCTCCATTTCCTGCTTTGGGAATTTCTATAAAAACTTTGTGCAGGAATATCGTCCTATAGTTTGACTGTAAAATTTTCCAGATAAGCTCACATATTTTAACACTTGGTGTCCAACTGATGGAAATGTTTTCTGTTGTCTTTTTGAGACAGGGTCTCCCTGTAGCCCCAGCTGGCCTGGGGAACTTATTATGTAGACCAGGCCTTTAAGAGTTTCCTTATAGGAAGTGGGTCACTGAGGGTGAGCCTTGAGGTTTTGTAGCCTGGCCCCACTTCTTCTCTCTTTGTTTCCTTACCATAGATAAGATGTGACCAGACTCCTCAGACTCCTGCTGCCATGCATTTTCCAACACAATTGACTGTCCCTTATTAAATTGTAAGTCAAAATAAACTCTTATTGCTTAGTTTCTTCTAGCCAGATATTGGATCAGAACAAGAAGATAAGGTAACAGCTCATTTATAAAATCTAGATTATCTTCTAATTTTGCTAGGCATAACCCTAACTGTAGTCTCATGAATAACTAGGTTATGAGTAGTTCCCTGACTTGAAATAACTGCCTTAAACTACTTGGACTCAAGCTTCAAATTTGTAAAGATATCCTCCCAACCACATCTTTATGATATACCAATGAATGTTAAGGTAATATTTCCCATTGTTTCAAGACTGGGAAAAACACACAGATTAGGCTCATACATCTATTCAAATCAGATATCACTTCTTTCTCATTTAGGAATAAGAAAAATCTCTGTCTGAATATTTGACAAATACTGGCAAAATCCATTGTAAACAGAAAATTTATTCTCTTGTGTATTTATTTATGCTTGCTAATTAACTAGTCCAGTACCAAGTGCACAGGGATTCTGATTGTGTTGATGATGCATTTGAACAAATTAAAAGGAAACAAATGTGTGTATTTGGTCCAAGTTTCCCAACTTTCAAATTGAGTGTACATTGTGCTTCTTCCCAGGGGAAATTCAAACAGCTCTATAAAGAGATATAGCTAGAAAAGTGGGAATTCTACAATTTTGTATGCTGGTGCTTTCTGTTTAAACTCTTATCTCCAGTTTCATCTACATCAAGGAGGCAGATATTTTGCCATTCTTGATAATCTTATCTTCAAAAAATTAAAAAAAAGGAGCTTGGGAATATTTGGACTTTTAGTTGTTAAAGCTTTGACTGTAATACAATTTGTTTTCAAACAAAAATTCTGCTTTTGTCGGGGGACTACCTCCATTTTCAAATTAATTAGCCCTTTTCAATAATCATAGTTGGCATGTCTTGTATTCTGACAGACGGCAGGACACATTTCTGCTAACACCCACATTGGGATGGTATCTGTAGAGGGAATCTATTTTCAAGAGGCTGGGCATTGCTTTGGGCATTCTACCAGCTGAACACAAAGAAAGAAAGGAAATCTCTCTTGCAGCTCACGGCACAGCTAACAATGTACTGTGGGGGCAAGATTCACATCAAAGCTCTCAGCAACGCCCCTGTGAATTAGATCCTATAATCAGTCTCATTTGAAGTGACAAAGGGGGAAGCAGAGAGAGTTTAAGTGATGTCCCCCTTCACAGCCCCTTGGAAAAGGGGCACCTCATCAGATGCATACTGTCTGCTGGCCCTGCAGCATGTGCCACTAATCACAAGTTCCCACTATTTCCTTATTTAGTAAGTTGTGGTTAATACACACCACAACTTACCTAAAATATCTGTATTAAGATTGTATCACTGTTCTTCATAAGAGGTGGGAAAACAAATTGGTAAGTGTTTAGCTAAGGGCCAATCAGGCTCTCGGTAGCCTCTACCCTTATGGCTGCTGTAAAGGAAATGACAAACATCACTGCAAAGAGTTTGCCTGTGAATCTCTAAGTTCCAATAGATTCCCTAGGTGTCCAGATTCCAAGAAAATGACAGGTGCCCTAATTCCCATATCCCCAAGGAAGTCTATGGGCCTAGACTCCTGATGGCAGAGGCCCCGCTCACATAAAGTGACAACTTCCCCACACCTTCTAAGTCAGAAATTAATACAATTTCTTCCTCTCTTCTTCAAAACACAAGATTTCTCTCCTGCTCCTTCCGCCTGGGAATCAGAGACTGCAAGCAGTATTATGGACTACTCATCAACTACATGACATGAAATCTCCCCTTTCCTTGATACCTCTAACAAGGCACACCCACTCTATCTCATCTATCTCATGAGACAGAATTCTCCTTGGAGCCCTTGCCACTGTGTCAATCTGTCTATAGTATTGGAGCCTAAATTGTCCTCAGAGCCCACATCATATTGTCTTTCTATGGCATCAATACTCTAATGAATTTCTTACCTAAAAGGATAATCTTCCTCAGTTTCCCTTGAGCCCAAATGGAGACCTTTCAAAAACAAACTTTATTTTAGATTGTCTAGCCAAAAAAGGCTGATTTCTTCAAAATCAAAGACTGGTTTGTTGACAAATAGAAGGCTCTACTACCAAAGATTAATACCCTGGCTTCACAAAGTCTTTTAGAGAAAAATGAATTATTCATGGTTAAGGGACTCCCTTTAGTCACTTGGGTCCCAAAGAGGACTGTACCAAAATGACTATTTAACTTATCACCTTTGTCTCCTAAGGGCCAGATGTCAGCAGGTCCCTGTCCAGTCTGTCTTCTGGGTCTTTTCACACCCTCAACTGGCCATTTGTTGGCATGTTCTAGAATGTTTTAATCTTTCTTTTTAAATTGTAGGTTCATGATCATACAGGCATGTGCTTATGTGCCTGCATCTGGGGGCCAGAGGCTGATACTAAGTTCTTTCACCACTCTCCACCTCATGTTTTTTTTTAAAGGTCTCTCACTGAACCTGAAGCTCAGGGTTTTGCTAGACTGGTAGACCAATGAGCTCCAGGAATTTTCCTGTTTCCGTCTCCCCACCCCTACCACAGTGCTGGGGTTACAGATGGATGGCACAGCATCTGGCTTTCCACCTGAGCACTAGAGGTCTGAACTCAGGTGTTAATGCTGTATAGCAGGTGACTTTTTCTACGGAGCCGTCTCCCCATTCCTGAATGGTCTTCAGAAGGAAGTGCTGTGTTTCTTTCTTCTTTTTTACAGTGACACTCCAAATGTTTTTATGTACATTTACAATTCAATTTCTTCTTCATATAGTGTAAGATTGATCTTTTCCCTTTATTTGTATTAGATCACTTGTCCTCTGACACAATAAAAGTGAAAAAAGAGGAAATTAATTAGCCTTACAAGTGAGATTGTTTCTGAGAAGAAAACAGAATGGTTTTTTGTTTGTTTATATCTGGAGATAGGTTCCCCTTGCTCACATGCCCTAGACAGGAGGTGGGATTGCTTTAGTTTAATGTATAACTATTCAGGCTTTCCAATACATCACTGTGCTACATACTTCAGTTCTCAACCTTCCCTCCAAGCCCAACTTAATTAGCAAAATGAATAGAAGCATGCTTCATCTGTGGGTGAGTGGATCTGTTTAATTGGCAAGTTGTCATGATTTTTCATAATGATGCTTTTTTAACTATGTGAAAAAAGACAAATGGCAAATTATAGTAACATCGTTTGTCATTTGGTATAATGATGATCTTGGAATTCTAAGTGCTGTATACACTCACGCATCTGTTATTTCCCTGTCACAAATAGAATGATCAGAACCTCTAATAGATTGTACTTTTTTTTCTCCTGACAGGTTTATTTATTCTTTCCTCTGTGTTTGGAAAATGGACTCCTCATCAACCTCTACTGATAGCCAAGGCAGCAGTACAGAAATGGAACTGAGAACAAGTTAGGCTTTTCTCTGGAAAGCAGAACAAAATAGCACCCAGAACAAGACTGGAGAATGAGGGTGCCCTTCCAGAGAACTCAAAGAGGAAAATGAGAGGGTTAAATCTACTAGGTAGGAATCAAAACTCTTCATTAGATATGTGGTTCTTTCTGTTTCATCTTCAGGAATAAAGGTGGGGGAGGAGGGCATCATGAGGGTAGGGTTCAAACAAGGATGTTATGCAGTCCACAAACACATGTTCTTTTATCTGGGTTAATATTATTATTTGAGCCACTGTGGTGTGTGTGTGTGTGTGTGTGTGTGTGTGTTTGTAAATGAAATGCCTTGATATTTATGCCTTATATATCTTAGAAAGGTATCAAAATGGATAGCATAGATGACCAAAGTCAAAGTAATTGCTTCTACAAGACAGCCTTTGGAATAGAAAAGAAATAGAGTTATTTCTTTTCTATTCCAAATACTTACACATTAATTTATGATGTCTTGGTCATATTTTTATTCTAAAAATTATTTTATTTATTATTTTATGGGTATTTTTTGCCTGCATTTATGTAAGTGCACAATGTGTGTACAATACCTGCAGAGGCCAGAGAGTATGTCACATTCCCTGGAACTGGAGTTACAGATGGTTTTTAGCAGTCTTGAGGATTCTGGGAATAAAATCTGGGTCCTTGGGAAGAACAGTAAGTGTTGTTTCCTGCTCAGCCATCTCTCTAGCCCCCTGATTGTAGTTTTAGAAAGGGAAGAAAGGGTCTGGAAAAATGCCTGGGTGACTAAATGCTTGCTCTGCAAGTATAAGGACTTGAGTTCAGATCCCAGAATCCATGTGGAAGCTAGGAGAAGCAGTTCAAGACTGTAACAGTAGGGCTGGGGGTGAAGGACAGGTATAAGAAGATGTAGAGTATGCTGGCCAGCCAGTCTACCTGAAAGAATAAGGTTAAGTGAGAGAGACCTTGTCTTAAAAATAAATAAATTAGAACTTCCTGCTTGGACCTGTAAGGGTGTGGGCACCACCCACACCTCTGTGTGTGACTCGTGGACTGCAGCTGAGGCAGGTTCTGTGCCCAGGGAGCTGACATTGGGCAACTTCCTGCTCGGATCTGTAAAGGTGCGGGCATGTCTGGGCACTTCTGTACTGTTCCTTGGCGACTGAAGCTGAGGTAGGGACGGTGCACAGGAGGATGGGACACTGGCCAAACCACTCCCCCTCCATCTTCCAGAGTGGCCATCCTGGTGGGAACAGCTATAGAGACTGGGGTCACAAGGTAAAAGAAGAGACAGCAAATCTGCCACTCTTCAGTTAACCTAGAGGAACAGCCCTTCAACCCAAAGAAGAAACACTCCAATTTTGCATCAGATTACAATCAACAAATCAAATCCACATCCAAAGGCACAAAGAAAAATCAATACCATGGGAAAAGCAATCTCCGCCAAATTCTATCAGTCCCTATGGAAGACTTCAACAAGAGTTCTTCCTGGAGGTAACCCATGACACAAATTTTAAAAGACCAATCATAGACAAACTCAAAGAAATCAAGGAATGTAAAGAACAGATCAAAGAACTAAAGGGAGAGAATGGCAAACTCCTAAAGGAGCTAGAGGGAGAGAAGGATGAACACAGGAAGGAAGTGGAAACACTGAAAAGATCTCAGGCTGACATGAAACAGGAAACCGAGCAGAGAATTAAGGATCTAGAAGGAGAGAAAGACAAGCTCCAGAAGGAAATGGAAATACTAAAGAAATCACAAGATGAAATGAAAAAGGAAATTGAACACACATCCAATCAGGAGGAAAGGATGGGAGAAAGCCTCAGTAACAGATTAGATGAACCAGAAAATAGAATATCAAGTATGGAAGATAAGATAGAAGAACTAGAATGCTCAAGTCAAGATTATGAAAAACCCCCCACAAGAGTGGAACAAGCAGGAAATGTGGGACACTATGAAAAGACCAAACTTCCTCTATCATTGGGATAGAGGAAAGAGAAGAATCCCAGGAAAACAGTATTGTTCAGATCTTCACCAGAATAATAGAATAAAATTCCCCCATACTGAAAGATGACAAAACCATACAAATACAAGAACACAGAACACCAAATAGACAGAAAAGAAAAGAAAATTCCCATGCCATATCATATTTAAAACGTTAGATGCCCAAACAAAGAAAAAGTACTGAAGGCCACAAGAGGAAAACAAGTTACATATAAAGGGCAACCCATCAGAATTACAGCTGACTTTTTGATACAAGCCATGAAATCCAGAAGAACATGGACCAAAGTAGTCCCAGTGCTAAACAACTAGAGATGCCAATCCAGATTACTATACCCACTAAAAATGTTGATTATAGTTGAAGGAGAAAGAAAAATCTTTCATGACATAAACAAGATGAAAGAATACATGTCCAGGAAACCAACTCTTCCTTTGAATTGAAGCAATTCAAAGGTCAGAGGAAAAGAGCAACTATCTCCAAGCAGCTAGAGAGAATAATTGATAACAGTATAACTGTGAAAATACTAACTTAAACCAAGAATGCAAAAAGAAAATAAGGTGAATGGAAGCAACACACATCTCTAAATAATAACCTTAAATATTAATGATCTAAACTCCCCAATCAAAAGACATATATTGGGAGAATGGATTAGGAAACAGAACCCATGTATATGCTATCTACAAGAAACCCACCTCACACTCAAGGATAGGTGTACTGGATAGTTTTAGTGTCAACTTGACACACCTGGGTCGAGGGAGCCTCAATTGGAGAATTGACTCCATTGGATTGGCCTGTGGCCACATCTGTGGAGTATTGTCTTGATGGTCAAACAGTGTGGGAGGGCTCAGCCCACAATGAGTGGTGCCACCCTGGGCAGGTTGTTGTGTACTGTATAAGAAGGCAGGCTGGGCCTGAGCCAGGGAAGCAAGCCAGTGAACAGCATTCCTCCATGGCCTGTGCTTCAGCTCCTGCCTCCAGGTTCCTGCCCTGAGTTCTTGCCTTGGGCTCCCTGAGTGATGAACTGTAACCCAGGAAATGTAAGCTGAATAAACCCTTTCCTCCCCAAGTTGGTGTTGGTCAGAGTGTTTTGTCACAGCAATGGAAGACAAACTACAACAATAGGCATCAACTTATAGTGAAATAATGTAAAAAAAAAATTCCAAGCAAATGATACTGAAAAGAAAGCAGGAGTTGCTATTGTAATATCAGAGAAAATAGACTTCAAAGTAAATCTAATCAGAAGAGACAAAGAGGGCCACTATATTCTTATGAAGGGAACAATTAACCATGAACATCTCACAATCATGAATATATACACACCAAACTCTGGTGCAGTGAAATTTGTAAGCACAATTCTGCAGGACCTCAAGATACAGATTAATCCCAGTACACTAATATTAGGGGACTTCAATACTCTACTGAGCCCTTTGGATAGGTCAACTGGAGAAATAATAAACAGAGAGACATCTGAACTAAACAATACAATACACCAAATGGACCTTACAGAGATCTACCGAATGTTCCAATGAAACACCAAAGAATATACTTTCTACTCATCACCCCATGGAACATTCTCCAAAATCGACCACATACTGGGACACAGAAACATCCTCAACAAATATGAAAGGATTGAAGTAATCCTATGCATTCTATCAGACCACAGTGCAGTAAAACTCAATATCAACATTGGAATAAGTCCTACGGTCTACAGGAACACATGGAGTCTAAACAACACACTCCTAAACAATGAATGGGTCAAGGAAGAAATAAGGAAAGAAATAAAAGTATTCCTGGATTTAATAAAAAAGACAACAAAGTGCAACAAAACCTATGGGTTACTTTAAACACAGTCCTAACAGTGGAAATTTATAGTATTAAGTGGCTACATTAGAAAAACAGAAAGAGCATATTGCTCTGTGACTCCAGTATATTTTACCTATACTGACCAAACCCAAATAAAATTTTTCATTACAACTCCAAAAAAAAATAAAAAAAAGAAAAACAGAAAGAGCACAAATAAATGATCTAACACTGCAGCTGAAAGCACCTGAGAGGAACAACAACTGAATCCTAAACCCAAAAGATAAGTGGAAATAACAAAAATTAGAGCAGAGATCAATGAAACAAGAACAAAGAAAACAATAAAAAGAATCAATGAATCCAAAAGCTGGTTCTTTGAAAGGATAAACAAGATAGGTAGACCTCTAGCCCAGTTAACTAAAAGAAAGAAAGAGCATCTCCAAATTGATAGAATTCAAGTTGAAAAGGGAAATATCACGACAGACATCAAAAAGATTCAGACAATAATGTGAGAATATTTTAAAAGCCTATACTCTAGTAAATCTGAAAACCTAAGAGAAATGGATGAATATCTGAAATCCTGGAATTCACCAAAGCTTACTCAAGAAGATATTGATGGTTTAAACTGACCCATAACATATGAGGAAATTGAAACAGTAATTCAAAACCTCCCAACTAAAAAAAGCCCAGGAACAGATGGATTTACAGCAGAGTTCCATAAAACCTTTAAAGAGGACATGCAGCCACTATTATTCAAATTGGTCAAAAGAATAGAAACAGAGGGAAATCTCCCAAATTCTTTCTACGAAGCCAGAATCACTCTAATATCCAAACCAGGCAAAGATACAAACAAAAAAGAAAATGATAGGCCTATTTCATTAACTAACATAGATGCAAAATATTCTCAACAAAATACTTGCAAACTGCATACAGGCACACATCAAAAAGATCATTCACCGTGACCAAGTCAGATTTATACCATAGATGCAGGGATGTTTCAATATATGCAAAGCAATAAATATCATAAAACACATAAATAGGCTGAAAGGCAAAAACCATATGGTTATCTCAATCGATGAAGAAAAAGCCTTCAACAAAATCTAGCATGACTTCATGTTTAAAGTCCTAGAGGGAACTGGACTGGTAGGAACATTCCCCAACATAATCAAAGCCATATAGAAGAAACCCACAGCCTAAATGGGGAAAAATTAGAAGTATTCCCTTTAAAATCAGGAACCAGGCAAGGCTGTCCCCTATCTCCACTCCTCTTCAAATAGTGTTTGAAATGCTTGCTAGAGCAGTAAGACAAGAAAAGGAATTTAAAGGAGTACTAATTGGAAAAGACGAAGTCAAACTATCCTTCTTTGTAGATAATATGATAGTGTACCTAAGGGTTGAAAAAAAAAAAAACTCCAGCAAGAAACTCCTAGAAATGACCAAGTGTTTCAGAAAAGTAGCTGGATACAAAGTTAACCTAGAAAAATCAGTAGCCTGTTTTAATCTCTTATAAAACAGGCTACTGATTTTTCTAGGTTAACTTTGTATCCAGCTACTTTTCTGAAACACTTGGTCATTTCTAGGAGTTTCTTGCTGGAGTTTTTTTTTTTTTCAACTCTTAGGTACACTATCATATTATACTCAAAGAAGGATAGTTTGACTTCGTCTTTTCCAGGCCCCACAAAAGGTAAGGGCTCCTTGCCTTCTAAGTTGGGATACCTTCAGGAGGAGAGGCATAAGACCCTGCTGCCGAAGACCTGCCGTTAACATGGGGAGGATGTATTGAGACCACACATGCAAGTGTACAGATGGCCTCTGGATGCCAGAGAGTGTTTACCAAAGGCCACTAAACCAATAAAGCAAATATGGGTCTCCCCTGATCAAGCAAGACTCCACCGTCCAGCACCCGCTACACCTCACTGCCCGGAAATACTGAGCAGCAGGGCAACCATTGCCTGTATGATCCCAAATCTAATTGGCTATTGGCTCTCCCTTGAGAAAATAACCTATGGCTGATGCCACAAGCTTACATCCTTTACAGTTAGGAGATGTTATAAGCCACAGTAAGACCCTGTTATATTAACAGGGGGGAAAATTGTAATTCATGGATTAACATATCCAAACATGGTCTTAGGCTAAAGTAACCTACCTAACTATAGTGCTGTTAATACCTATATATCTTAATTGCTTGTTTTCTTAGTAGGATCGAAAGTTATTCCTGGACAAACTGTCAGCCCATGAAAGGAAACAGCCAGAATTGACCAGAGTCCAAGTCAACAGCTCCAGAGAGAGTGGACTGTTTACCTCTCATCCACCTGTGCCCTTTTTCTAAGCTAGGGAACAACCTGCGGAAGAGGGGGCGTGGTAGAATGTAAGGGGCTGCGATTGGGGTGGAATGGTGAAACTACAGCAAATGTCAGTCTGGGCACACATTTTGATCAACTTGATTGAACAAACAACCTGTCACCCCCCACTGGATGGTGGGGCTGTAGGGTTTCGGGCACAACAGCCTGCAGATATGTTTTGCATGAAGGATGCTTGTACTCATGGATTATCACTTATAGCTAAAAATGAAAAAAAAACTGAGAGAAAGATGCAGGACAGTTATGGCAGAATGCATGATCTGGGATGGGGTGGGGGTGGGGGGGGAGGGAAAGGGAAATAAGCCTGAACTGAATTGGAAAAAATGTATGAAATGCACAAAGCATCAATAAAAACTAATTTAATTAGAAAAAAAAAAAGAAAAATCAGTAGCCTTTCTTTACACCACCAACAAACAGAAAAGGAATACTAGGAGATCATCCCATTCACAATAGCCTCAAAAAATACCTTGGAACAAACTTAACCAAAGACACCAAAGATCTCTAAAATCAAAATTTTAAATCCCTGAAAAAGGAGATTGAAGAAGATACCAGAAGATGGAAAGACCTCCAATGCTCATGGATTGGAAAAATTAATATAGTAAAAATGTCCATCCTATCCAAAGTAATATACAGATTCAATGCAATCCCAATCAAACTCTCCATGAGTTTCTTCTCAGACTTATAAAAAAAGCATCCTTATATTCATATGGAAAAACAAAGGACCCCGAATAGCCAAAGCAACCTTGAGCAAAAAGAGTAACACAGGGGGGAATAGCCATACCTGACTTCAAACTATATTACAGGGCTGTTGCAATGAAAACTGCCTGGTACTGGCACAAAAAGACAAGTAGATCAATGGAACAAAATTGAAGATCCAATCCTGAGCACATGCAATTTCAGTCACCTCATATTTGACAAGGGGGCCAAGAAGACCCAATGAAGGAAAGGCAGCATCTTCAGCAAACAGTGCTGGCAAAACTGGATTGCCACTTGTAGAAAGATGAAGCTGAACCCCTAACTTTCACCATGCAAAAAAAGCATCTCCAAATGTGTAGACAATCCCTGAGGCCTGCTGGTGAATTTCGGGGACTGACCAAAGAAGGAATGGGGGTAAGAGGTGCAGAGTCAAAACACAGACCCTGGGAGTTGGGCAAACGCAGACAGAGGGCGAGCTGTCGTGGACTTGTTTATTGGGGGCAGGGTTAGGGATTATGTACTGTTCACATTCCCGCTCTCCTCTTGTCATCTTCTGATTGGCCCAGGTCTGCAATGCTGCTTGTATGGTCTCACCTGCCTAGGACAGGTTAGGTTGATGAGGGACAAGCTCTGCACATGCATAATTCTCAGCATACTGACTATACTACACAAATGGATCAAAGATCTCAATGTCAAACCAGAAACTTTGTAAATGATAGAAAAAAATGTTGGCAGTAAACTATAAGACATAGGCATAGGAAAAGACTTTCTAAATCAGACAGCTGCTGCTTTAGAAACAAGGTCAACAATAGACAAATGGGACCTCATTAAACTCAAAAGCTTCTGTACAGCAAATGAATCAATCAACAAAATGAAGAGAAAACCCATACAGTGGGAAGAAATCTTCACCAGTGATATATCAAATAGAGCATTAACGTCCAGAATATATAAATTACTCAGAAACCAAAGGATCAGGAAAACAAATGACACTATCAGAATATGGAATAAAGAGCTGAATAGAGAATTCACAAATGAAGTTAACATGGCTGAGAAATATCTCAGAAAGTGTTCAATGTCACTAATAATTAAGGACATGCAAATTAAAAGCAGCTTGAGATTTCACCTTACTCCAGTAAGAATGGCCAAGATTACAGAAACAAATGACACCAATTGCTGGAGAGGTTGTGGAAAAAGGGGAACACTCATCCACTGCTGGTGGGAATGAAAACTCATGCAACCCTTATGGAAAGCAGTGTGGATAACTCTTAAAAGACTAAAAATGAGCCTTCCACCTGACCCAGTCATACCACTCTTGGGTATATACCCAACAAGACTCATCCTACTGTAAAGACACATACACATCTATGTTTATTGCAGCTCTCTTCACAATAGCAAAAATCTGGAAGCAACCCAAATATCCCTCAACCAATGAGTGGATACAGAAAATGTAGTACATCTACAAAATAGAGTTCTATGCAGCAGTAAATAAAGATGACATCATGAACTTTGCAGTTACCTGGATGGAACTAGAAGGCAGTATGCTAAGTAAAGTAACACAGTTCCAGAAAAACAAATGATGAATGGTATCCCTCATTTGTGGATGCTAGCACCAAATCCCTAGTTGCAAAGCAAACTGAGCATCATCTATGTTATATTTCTTTTTTATATGAAAGCAGCAATATGGTTAAAAGGTGAATCCCTTAATGGACTCGACATTAACCTTCCACTTATGTTCAGATTGTGTAATATCGTTATATGGGTGGAGGATTTGTATGCATATTTTGAAGTAATATAAAATTAAAGGAGAAAAATGTAAAAAAAGACTGAAAGATACAAGACATGTATGGCAGAATGCAGAAACGGGTGGGGGCATGGAAAGGGGAATGTGTCTAAATTGGACTGAGAAATGATTTTTGAAATACACAAAACATCAATAAAATATATTTTAAAAGAAAAACAAAAATTAAATTTATTCATCTGAAAAAATAATTTTTTTGGTCTTTTTGAGGCAGGGCCTCTCTCTAGCACCAGCTGTCCCGGAACTCACTACATAGATCAGGATGGCTTTGAATTCATCGAGATCTGGCCCCCTCTGCTTCCTGAGTGCTGGGATAAAAGGCATGCGCCACCACACCTGGCTGAAAAGAATTTTTTAAATGCAAAATAAATGTAAGATAATAAATAAATAGAAAAGATGGAGACTAATAGAAGATACTAAACATTAAACTCTGGATTCAATAATGCATATCCATGTACACACATGCATATAACACATACATACCATACAAGCATACATGCATATATGTACATAAACAAATAAAAGGAAAGCATTTTTAAAGAAAGGACCATCTGACTAGCACCATAAAGAAATCCATCTCCCTCTCCTCCCAGAATAGCTCTGTTCAACCTTTTCTCCATTTCCCTCTTAACTGATCTTTTTCTGCTTTCCAGAGAGTTTGGCACAGGCATAACCATCTCTTTTAGCTACCTGTAGTTCACTAAAATGCTCTGACCACCTGTGACAAACCCTCCTTGGATTCAACAGAAGGGATGTTCAGCTCAAGAAACAGAGGCGAAGGGCTATGTTCCTGTCAGGAACTGGAACCAGCCAAGAGTCTGCCATGGAAGAGAGCTTACAGTGTCTTAGACACAAACTGAGCTTTAAGAAACTCAAGGAGGGGAAGTGGACCAATGAAACTACTTCAGTTAAAAAGTTACATTAGAAAAAGGGAAAAGAAAGAAATAATTTTAAAAAAAGAAGAAAAAAAGAAGAAAAAATTTAATTAGATTTTTTTTGGCCATAACATCTGTGTTGGATGAAATGATTTGAAGGTGTGATGATTAATCTTGATTGTCAATTTGACTGGATCTGGAATCAATTAAGAGTCATGTCTGGGAGGGCTTTTCCTGAACAACTAATTGTCCCTTTTCATATCTGAGCATGATTTACTTTTACAGACATCATTATAGTTCAGATTTTCGGTTTGCATTTTCGAGGAGATAAAAGCTTTGAGAATTAAGTTGCTTGATAAACTAACAGATTATTGATGATCTTGTGATTTAGAAGAGAGATAATGAAATTTTCCCTAAGAGAAAGACCCTACTTAGGGCAGAAGCCCAGAATATTGGGCATGTTCTCAGCATCTGGGTATAGTCTTGGCTGCTAATATCTCTCAGTGTTGGCTCAGTGGGCATACCTTTCCCTCAACCCACAGCATGACAAATGAACCTCAAATATCAGCAGACTCATTCAGATTGGTCAGGTATGAAATAGTCACAGACTTCTTCCTTGAACTCTGTACCTAGGGATACACGAAAGTGATCATAGTAAGCGAAAAGAGATATCTCACTTAGCAAGACAGATAAATTGATGATAAATGAACCCAAAATACCCTTGTCTAGTTGTAAGCCACTGTGGTAGAATGTAAAACAGATGCTTATGGTTCTGTGTCTTCAGGGGAGCAAAGATGCATGAAAGGTCTGAGCAAAGAGGGATAGTGGCTTAGCAAAAGACAAGAGAGGAGAAGGTGACATTGGTTGATTTAGGGTGTCACAATTATTAGTACAGATGTTTAGGGGAGGGATAACACTAAAAGTGAAAAATAAGATCTAGGAAGACCAAGGAGACTTTGCTAATGCAGGAAGGAACCATTTGACAGTTGATAGACTAGTCAGCTAGCATGAATAACACTGCAAGGAGAAGCTACCTGTGGCCTATGTGTTAATGTGCAAACATACTTGTGTGGGCCTGGGCTAAGAACAAATACTACACTCTTAGAAGATTTTTATAAAATAAATTAAGGGGGTTGTGGTGGTTTGAATGAAACCGTCTCCATATGCTCCGAGTATTTGTACATTTTATCTTCAATTGACAGCTCTGTTTGGGAGGCTTTAGGAGGTGTGGCCTTGCTGGAAGAAGTGTGTCACATCTTCAAGCAGGCACAGGAAACAGAAAGAGACTGGAAAGTGTAAAGAACTCTCAACCCCCCCCCCAGTAATGCACTTCTTCCAGCAAAGCCATACCCTCTGAAATCTCCCAAAACAATATCACCAACTACAGACAAAATGAAACTACTTGGATCCTATGGGAGACATTCTCATTCCAACAATTATATTCCATTCCTGGTCCCCATAGGCTAATAACCATATAAAATGCAAGATGAATTTAGTCCAATTTAAAAAGTCTCCATAGTCTTTACCAATCTCAGGCCCATTTGGAAGTTCAGAGTACAAAGTAGCTACCGACACACTAAGCAATCTCTTAACTGTGAGTTCCTGTAAAATCAAAAGACAAATTACACACTACTGACATACAATGTGAAGGAATATACATTGATATTCCAAAAAGGAGGAATGGAGGCATACTGAGGAAATACTGGACCAAAACAAGACTGAAAACCAGCAGGGAAAACAACAAATCCAGTAGCTCCATATCTGACTTCTGAAAGTTTACTTCCAAAGGGTTTATATGTCTCATCCCCTCTGGCTTTGCTGTGTGCAAAATACATCTCTCCTTATGGCTGGTACCACTCTCTGTATGCATCTCTCCTTGACAGATGTCTCATGACTCTAGCAGCTCCTACTTCTTCTTGGGGTCTCCACTGCCAACAAGGTTTAATTTCATCTTCACACAATGTCCTGTCAGGGTCTTCTTTATATAGGGATTCCCCTGCTGCATATTGCTTGGCCTCCATGGCTCTCTGAAACCATGGAGGAAGAACCAATGGCCCCTTGCAACATCTTTCATTCCTCTAAGGCCAGCACCATGTGAATGACTCTTCCAAGTTTGGCTGCCAGTTTGGGAAGAAGCATGTCTCATTTCATCAAATTACCAGTTTTCTAGGAGACAAAAGTGCCTTAGACTTTTCCTTCACAATTCAGAGGCTTAACTGGGCATGGTGTTGCCTGAATGTACTCCTACTGCTGAAATACAAATATCTATGCATCTTCTTAAATGCTTCATCTCCTTATTAAAGAGAACCTCTCCTTCAGCACATGCCTTGGTTCCAAAATTATTAAGCTTCCTAGTGATCTAGTGCAAATATAATTTGCATTTTTTTCTTCCCTACTTGCTCTTTTTTAATATGGATCTTCATAATACTTATCATTATCAGGAACACCACTATTTCTACCCCAGGCTGTTTTGAAGTTTCCTCCATCAAAGAAAGTAATCCATTACTTTACAACTTAGCCTCTGATAAATTTATTTGGCCATGGACAGACTCCAGCCAGAGTTTTTGCCAAAATATCCTAGTTACTGCTTAAGTCCTTATTTCCCTCTGGAGCTGTTTTTCTCAGCAGTACTCTCTTCCAGGCTTCTACTAGAATGGGACACTAAGCTCTGCTTATAACAGTCAACTGCTTTTCTAGCCCCAAACTCCAAAGTCTTCCAAATTCCTCCAAAAACCCACATGGTCAGGTTCTTCATAGCCAGCACCCCACTTCTGGTACCAATTTCTGTATTAATATGATTCTCTGTTGCTGTGACACAAACACTGACCAAAACCAGCTTTGGGAGGAAAGAATTTGTCTTATCTTCTATCTTCCAGGTTACAGGTGACCACTGAAAGAATCTAAAGTTGGAGCTCTGGGAAGGTACCTGGAGCACAGACCATGGAGGCACCTGATGCTTAATGGTTTGCTCCCCTGTCCTGTGTTCAGCCTGCTGTCTTTGAAAAAAATACTTCTTTTTTAAATTTTATGTGTATGAGTGTTTTGCCTGCATGTATGTAAGTGTACCACATGTGTGCAATGCCCCACAGGGGCCAGAAGATGGCATTAGATGTCCTTGAACTGGAGTGAGAGACAGTTGTTAGCCAGTATGTGGGTGCTGAGAATTGAACCTGGGTCCTCTGGAAGACCAGCAAGTGATGCTAACCTCTGAGCCATCTTTCCAGCCCACTTAACCTGCTTTCCTATATAACACAGGACCACCTACCCAAGTCTACAGAGAAGTTGATCCTCTTAAATAATTCACCAATCAAGGAAATCCCCCTAAACATGGTCTAAGCTCAATCCAATGGAGGAAATTCCTCAACTGAGTTTCCTTCCAACCAGGTGTATTAAGTTGAAGACTGAAACTATCCAGCACGGAGGTTAAAGAGATTCTTCAGTGGTTAAGATTGCTTTACTGCCCTTGCAGAGCACCTAGGTTTGGTTCCCAAATCCACATGACTGCTAACTCCAGTTCTAGGGGATCTGACACACACATAAAATATAAATAAATAAGATGTTTTAAAACACAAAAAAGAACACTATTACATGCTTGTGACTTATAAAACAGTCTGAATTTCAGATTTCACTTAGCGTACTGAAGTTGCACAGAAACATAGCTGCTTTATTTATTTCTCTATGTAATAGAGAAATTTATATATATATATTATATAGATGTATATAAATATTATATATAAATATATAAGTATTATAGATATGTAAATCACCTGTACATGTAATAGTAGTAGAATTTAGTTGTGACAGCACCCTGTGATGTATAAAATCTAAAACATTTATTAGCTGATCTTATACTGAAAAAAGTTCAACTATTGATCTGGGAAAGAAAGAACAGTAAGTATTCAACTTGATGCATGCTTTGTTTTCCCTTCCCTTTTTATAGCTTCTTTAAATTCATGTTCCCAACTTAAGTTTCTTTCAGCAAGTATTTGTTCAATTCATTCATTTTGGTGTGTTTTTCTGACAAACATATTTAGAAGTAATGGTTTTTGGTTGACCTTTGAAAATTTAACTGTCATTTTGCACTAAGTGCTTCAGCGTTTCTTTATGATTTTGCCTTTAACTCTGCTTAAATGGCAGTATATTTCAATTTTTCTAAATTTAGGAATAAGTAAATGTTCTTCAAACTTTCTGAACTTGGGAATAACTTATTAAAGCTACTAAATGTCAGTTTTCAAATATATTCAATTTTGGTTACAGAAAATAGTGTGTATGCAAAATGTATTGAGCATTTTTATGTTTTATATCCAGTATTTTGTATGGTTTCTATAAGAATATAAAGTTTTAATACATAGTGCAAAAATTATAACTCTGTTTATTAGATTATACTTGCTTAAACATTATATGGAAAATAATCTATATCACAGTGTTGAGGATGAGGTGTTTGGCATGTGTGTGTATGTATGTATGAATATATATATGAATATATATGTATGTATTGTGATAATTCTATGTTTGTGAATTACATATTTTTCCATTCCTTTGTCCTTTAGTCCACTAGAGACTTCAAGGCTATATAATCATATAGTATAAAATTATGATTATTATATCTGCTTAGTATTGATTTTTTCAGTATTCACTATTTCATTTTTCCACATTTTTCTTGGTGGTTATATATTTTCAGTAATGAGAATTAATTCCAGGGCCTCACACATGATTGGGAAATGTTCTACCACTAAATTGTATCCCAGTCCCATTACATCTTCATTTAAAAACTATTTTACCATAATAAATATCATTGGGTGTATTTTAATATTTGTGTTCAAATTTCATCATTTCTTGCTTCCAATTTTTCTATATTTTTATGTTTTAAAATTATATTCTTCTAATTTGCTTTAAATTGCTGTGACAAAACATTCAGAACAATACCAACTTGGGAAGGAAAGAGTTTAATTGGCTTACATCTCCTGGGTGACAATTCATGATTGAGATAGCCCAAGGTATAAACTCAGGGCAGGAACCTAGAGGCAGGAGCTGAAGCCCAGACCATGTGTGAATGCTGATCCCTGGCTTGTTCCCCTGGCCCATTCTCTGCCTACTTTCTTATCTAATACAGTACCATTGCCAGGGGTGGCACTGCCCACTATTGTCTGAGCCCTTCCACATCACTCAACAATCAAGAAAATACCCAACAGTTATGATCACAGGCCAGTCCAATGGAGGCAATTTCCCAACTGAGTCTCCTTCAACCCAGGTGTGCCTAGTTGACAACTAAAGAAATCTAGCACACAGAAAATTTAACTCTATTATGTTGAAACACAAAACTGTATCTACTTTTAACAAGTTAATATTTAATGTCAAAGAAATATGTGTTTGGTTTTGGCATTTCTTCCATATGTTATATTTATCATGTCTTGTTTTGTCAATTATTAATAGGTAGATTTCTCTTTACTTTTCTTTAAAAAATTTATTTATTCTTTGAAATTTCATCCATATCTCCCTCCCTTCTACTACCCCTCCAAGCCTTTCCACCATTAGTACCTTCCACAACCCCTTCACCCCTCCCTCCCTTCCTCCACCTCTATCTTCCCTCCATTTCTCTTCCCCTTCTGCTCCCCCTCCTTCTCTTTACCCACGTCTCCCAATCCCCCAACACAATTCTCTCCCAAAGTCATGTCCTCCCCATTTTTATAATCCCCTAAATCCAGTTGATACTGCTCATATACATATGAGCATGGGGCCATCCACTAGGGCATGGTGGTGTCTGTAACTGCAAAGAAAGGTGACTTTTCCTCTCAAAGCAAACATCAATTGTTAATGTCCTCAGTAAGAAATGGAGTCTCTTGAACCACACCACCTTATCCTCCTTGAATATTGACAGGCTTGATCTTTTTCAGGTCTTGACCACAGCAGCTGCAAATTGACATGTCCAGGAGATAGGACTTCAAAGCATTCCTTCCCATCCTCTAGTTTTGACATTCTTTTTGCTCCTTTTTTTTTTTGTGGCGTTTCCTGAGCCATGAGTAAGAGGAGAGATGGTTATATATACCACTTGTTTGGAAATTGTGTAGTACACTGTTGCTTTTGATCATAACACCAAAATATTAAGTCTATATATGGACACATTTTTCTAGTCGGTATAGATTATTAGTCCTCATATATTTTCTTGAGAGAATATATCTTTATCACTCACTGAATCCCTGAGATACCCAACCATAATGTCAACTTGAGCTGAAGTTTCACTTTCATTTATTTACACAGTTTTTATTTTTCAAAACAATATCTCAGGATTATATTTCATTGGTAATAAGGCACATTTTTACAAAATGTTTCCATTTATTAAATTAATATTCAACTGAATATCAATATGGTTGGAAGCAATGTTGCCACAGTCTTACCATTTTCTTCCCTAGTGGCAAATAAGACGAAGCTGCATAACTAAATGTTATGTCTGGTTCATTTAACCACAGTATGGGGATCCGTGTGTGTGTGTGTGTGTGTGTGTGTGTGTGTGTGTGTACACGTGTGCATGTTATGTGTTTTGTCTTGCCTTCATTGAAACTCATTTTTCTTATTTTCTTATGAGATTTTTTAAAAAACATTATAGCAATTCTCCATATTTTATCATAGAAAGTCTCTGTGTCATATATTTACTGGAATCTTTTATGACTTAGTGGTGTATCTATCCATAACTTATCTTAAAAGATCTATAAACTCATATTGGATGTTATTTCTTTAAATACATTATTATTCCTTTGTTTATATTTCTTTTTCTTCTTAGACCAATTGGAAATTTTGCATTTACATTTTTTTCTTAGCTTATTTTCCATTTTTTATTTCTTTAAGTGCTCTTTTGGGGATAGTTAGTTAGTTAGTTAGTTAGTTTTTTGGAGACAGGGTCCCCCTGTAGCTCCAGCTGTCCTGGAACTCACTCTGTAGACCAGGCTGGCCTTTAACTTACAGAGATCTGCCTGCCTCTGCCTCTCAAGTGCTAGGATTAAAGGCGTACACCACCATACCCAGGTAATTTTTTTAAAGATTTATTTTATTTCTAATGATGTGTGTGTGTGTGTGTGTGTGTGTGTGTGTGTGTGTGTCTGTGTATTCATGAGGACACATGCATGTGAGTGCTTGCAGAGAGCAGAAGAGGTCATCAGATTTCCTTGAGCTACAGTTACAAGCAGTTGTGAACTATTTGCATTGGTGCTAGGAGCCAAAGTTGGTCCTCTGTGACAGCACTATGCATTCAAAACAGTTAGCTATCTCTGTAGCCTCTTAGGAGGCATTCTTAGTTCCATTTTAAGTTCACTAATTTGCTCTTTTATCTACTTCTTCTTTCCAGTTTGGTCCCTTATTTTGCAAATAAAAAATAATTTTATTTTGAAGTTGAAAAATAAGTCGTTACATGCAATGAGCCTTTACTAGGCTATGAACAGGGCCTGACTCCAGACCTCATGTATAGTCAGTCTTAGGATCAGATTTAATGGCATAAAAGAGACTTTAAGTTTCACACTTACATTCTCTGGAATAATCTGGAAATATTTGCGTGTCACAAGTCCCTGAAGAAATTTGATTGTCACTTTACTTTGAGAATCAAAGGTTACTTGCTTACACAAATCAATCACTGTGACAAGGGAGATGACAAATACCTGTGAGGACCATACATATCTCAATTGAAATGAAAGGTCACTGGGAATCTGGATATGGTGGCTGGCTAGACAGCCAACTGACATTCAACTGTTTTCATTTGTTTGTTTTTTGCTTATGTTTTTATAATGCATTTTTCGTGCCTGAAACCTTCCAAGTGTTTCTTAGAACAACTTGATTTTATGCCTAATTTCCATTTCTTTCCTTTATTGTTGTTGTATATTTATGAAGTATGTATGTGTGTGTTTGTGTATGTGTTCATGTGTGTGTGCAGGAGGCATGAATGCGTAAGTCAGAGAACAACCTTTGGAAATTAGTTCTCTCCTTCAACTGTGGATTCTGAGGATTGAACTCAGGTTTGAAGGTTCATACAGCAAGTGTTTTTTAACCATGGAGCCATCTTGTAGGCCCCCTATTTGCATTTCTATTATAATTTTGCATTGCTATTGGTGTAACCCAGGGAATTCAGATGGATGAGGGTTTGCTGCTTGAACTGTGACTGTTGCTTACATCAAAATTGATGATTTGGAGTCTCCCATAAAAAAATTGAGTCAGGGCTGGAGTGATGGTTCAGTGGTTAAGAGCGTCTACTGCTCTTGTAGAGGACCCAGGTTTGATTCCCAGCACCCACATGGTGACTAAGAATGGTCTTTAACTCCAATTCCAGGGAAATCCGACACCCTCTTCTGACCTCCACGGCATTGCACTACATGGGTGCACCAACCTACATGCAGACAGTACACTCATACACATAAAAAGCAAACAAACAAAAACAAGAAAATGGTAGTCATAGTGATAATAATGAAGAAATGGAGCTTAGGAAAATTTGAGCAAGTATTCATAGGTCACAACTTAGGCATTGCAAGAATATAGGTAGCTCAAGAAGTTTTAATTTCATTTTGAATGTATTTGGACACTTGCATCTTCACTTAGGTGTATTTTTTTTGCACATCAATCAAGGAGCCTATGGAAGTCAGAAGAAGTTGTCAGATCTGGAGCTGGAGCCACAGGAAGTAGTGAGACAACCAATGCAGAAGATGGGAACCAAACTCAGCCCCCTTTAAGAGAAGTACATGCTCTTAACTGCTGAATCATCTCTCCAGCACCCATGTCATTTAAACCTAGTGACAAACCTGAAATTCTGATACCTGTTTTGCTCCTACTTGTGTTTATGGCCATACTTGATTGGTTACATAAATATGTATTTTTTTTTAAAAAGTCAAAGGTTGATTGTCTGACTTATTGGCAAGCAAGCCTAATATTAAAGGCTCTAACTGGCTTCCCTGATCCGTTGGCAGTGGTTTAATAGTGCTATTATCTTGAAGCCCTGGCAGGAGCAGAAATATTCTAAAGACAGACACTTGTGCTGTGCCTTGGGCTACAAGACTATCACCTTTTCTTCACTTGTCAAATTACTGTGTTTAACAGGCATGCAGGAGGAAAAGCTAAAGCTACCTCCGGAAGGAGCGAGCCTCCACAGAGAAAGGGGCTGCTCCATGCTCATCAAAGGAATGGAGCTAGGGGCCAAATAACTCTCCCAGGTCAAGAGTAAGTGGGAGATTTTATATTTCATACCAAAATAAAAATTTTTCATATATGTTAAGGTCTATGGAGTCAAGTTTGCATACCTAAGATGTTTTGTATGAAATACACATTCCATTAAAATATACATTGAAAAATAAGTAAATGATTTTAAAACTTAAAAATGACAAGACTCTCTCAAACATGGGGGAATCTCAATGACCCCATTTTCCTGGGGCTTGAATTAAATTGAATTAGAAAGTCTGCCTCTATAAGAGAGAAGAGAGGCATGCATCAATGTGTTTAAGTCTTCTTATCCTGCCAGAAAAATAGAAGTTAGCCTAGGAGATAGAAACAATGTAAGAAAGTGCCAGGTGATGTGGAGGCATGCTGCAAAGTGTTGTCTAATAGGAATGTCACAACTATGCACTCCGCAACTCACAAAGTGCTGTCTAATAGAAATGTCATGACTATGCACTCCACAACTCATTTTAGCTGTGGATATTTGCATAGACCTGCACAAGATCAGGATAGTCAAAACTCCTACGTGGATGGGGAATTAGCTTAGGAGGTCCCATGCCTAAATAAGGAGCTGTAGGCACTTGATTATGGGCTTCCTCCATGTTGAGCAGTTCCTGCCCTCTCTGGTCACCAACCTCATGGCCCTTAGCATGGGAACTATGGAACTGGTAGAAACAGGGAGGGAGTAGAGAGGCTTCCAGGGTGCAAGTGAGCCCAACAGATCAAGGAGAGATCTGGGAGTGGTGTCAGAGGGCCCAAAAACCTCATTTATTCCAGGAGTTTTAGAGTCTTATGTAGTAGCTTTGGTGGACTCCTAACAAAGATGGGGCTGGAACAAAGGGAAGTCCACCTGAGCCTTTACAATGGCCAAGTTTCATACCATTTGTCTCCCAAGATTAGGCTTTTATGGCTGATGCACAATTTGGTCCTGGAGACTAAAGTGTCTGTGCCTCAGGAGTGACAGGCTTAGGAATGCTCCCCCTCAAGTTACATTCCCCAGGGGGTGGGCTGCAGATGCCTAATATCCAGCAGGCAAGTGGGGGCTGGTTTCAACTCCTTCAGACCTTCTGGGTTTGGGGGTAAAAAGCCTGCTCACTTAAGTCTCAGCCATCATGGAATATCAGGCCCCACAGTTGATGTCTACTAAAAGAAGGAGAACAATTCTTTGAGTGGATGGCCATATATGGAGATATGTTGTAGAATAGGGAATATATACATATATATGTATATATACATATATATAGTAGTTTACTATATACATGCATGAAATTCTGAAAGACTACATTAAAAAGTGTGTGTGTGTGTGTGTGTGTGTGTGTAAATAAACGGTTAACCTATCTTACAGTTAAAATTTAAAGGTGACTAGCCTTTATTTCATGGCTTTTTAGGAATTATAAGAAGCATACAGGCATGATGGGGTTTGACAAAACTGTAAATAAATCAATTTTCCTTATCTGTTTCTACTTAATTTGTTTTGGAAAACAGGGAGAACAATGTGATGGGTTTCTAGAACTACATGTGGAGTTGATAGGCAGGGTCCAGGCATGGCTTTGGGGGATGCAGTCTTCCTAGAGGTCACTTATTGACAGGAGCTATGCTCTGGGAAAGTGTTGAAGCACATGATGCCATGGACTGAAGGGCTAATGTCTGCTCGTGTCCATCCTTGCAAAGTTTCTAATCCACAAGAATCATTAGCAGGCCTGAAGAATTTTTTCTGAAAGAAAACTTTTGAACTTTGTCAGGTTGGGAATATAGCTCAGTTGAAAGTGCTTGCCTAGCATCTATAAAGCTCTGAGTTCTAGACCAGGACAATATAAACCAGGTATTGTGGCTCGCACCTGTAAACCTGTCACTAGGGAGGCAAGGCAGAAGGATCAGCTACATATGGAGTTCAAGATCAACCTTGGCTTCATAAGACTAGGTCTATGACAAAGAAGAAAAAGATCTTTGTTATTGGGCATGGTGGTGCACGCCTTTAACCCTAGCACTCAGGAGGCAGAGGCAGGAGGATCTTTGGGAGTTCAAGGCCAGCCTGGTCTACAGAGTGAGTTCCAGGGCAGCTGGGGCTATAGGAAGACCCTGTCTCGAAAAGACCAAAAAGAAAGAAAGAAAAAAAAAAGATCTTTGTTAGTTAAGGAATTTATATCTGAGTATTTCCAAGCCTCAGCTATTTTCAAGTTCAGCCTCTAGGATTTAATACTATTGTAGTATCTATTTGTTAATTATTCTGATCAATACAATTCCTATTTTTCTTGTTAAATAAGTTCTTTCTTTAGTCTCCCCAAATAAATTCCCTTTGCTTATATTTAAAGGGGCTGGATTAATAGGGAATCCATTGTGCACCAAAATAAAACAAAATAACATTTTGATTATTTGTGTCAGGGGTTATGTTTCCTTTGATTTGGATTACTGGTGACTAGCACAGAGCTAGATATAGAAAGGGTCTCAGTTTAGGGTTACTGTTAGAATAAATGTTTGTGTGTGTAACTTTCCTTTGATTTTTATTTAACTAGATTAAGTAATGCTTTGATATTTTTCAATAAAACCAAATTAAGACAATTGTTATTGTTGCTTTAGTGTGAAATGTCCTCTATATGCTAATGTATTTGAATACTTGGTTTCCAGATGGCACTGCTGAGGAAGGCTGTGGAGCATTTTGGAGGTGGAGTCTTGCTGGAGGAAGTGAGTCAAAAGGGATGGGATATCTTTTAGCCCAGCCTCATTTCCTGATAACTCACTGCTTCCTACTGTAATGCTGTATGACAAACTGCTACACAATCCTGTGAGACATACCTTCCATACCATCATGGTGGGCTGTGTGTTGTCTCTTGACCTGTGAGCCAGAATAACTTTCTATCTTAAGTTGTTTTTCATCAGGTATTTTCTCACAGGAAAGATAAAAGTAACTAATGCACTTGCCAGCATTGGTCCAGTTAGTTAACATTTCTGATTCTCTGAGTCCCTAATCAGAAAATGGAGACAAGCCCATTACTAATGCCAGGGGGGTTATTGGTAAGATTATGTATATAAAAGGTTATATCCAATATCTAAAACACAGAAACACAATAAAGAGTAGCTAGCAATAGTATTATTGTGGAAATACTTGATTCCTTTTTAAAGTTTTTAAAATTATTTTTAAATAAAGTGTCATTGTGAATATTTCTGTATGTATGTGCCTGCGTATGTATGTGCTAGAAGAGGCCAGGAAAGAGCATGAGATCCCCTGGAGCTAGAGTGGCAACTGTGAGCTGCCAGATGTGGGTGCTACTGAAATGGAATCCTCTGCAAGAACACTATGATCTACTCTTAACCACTGAGTCATCTTTCCACCCCATTATTAACTCTTTTATTTAATATACTTTTCTGTAATCGCTGATACAAATACAGATTTGTTGGAAAGAAGAGCTGGAGAGATGGCTCAGCTATTAAGAACAATAGCTGCTCTTGCAGAAGACATGGGTTCAGTTCCCAGCACCCAGATAACAGCTAAAAATCAGACTCATAACTCCTGTTCCAAAGGATCTGATACCTTCTCTGGCCCCCACAGGCAGTATAGGCATGTGGTACACTTACATATATGCAGGCATAGCACTCAGATACATAAAAAGAAAATAAATAAAAACTTTTTTTGGAAAGATAGTTTAATGGGCTTTATACAGATCTTCCTCCTCATTCTATTCATTGCTATTCTTTGTCTTTTTTTCACTTAAATGATGTCATTACCTAACCTCTTCCCTTTCTTGGGGTATTATTATTGTACTCTTTCTTCTACTATGCTTTCTTTGTTGATATTTGAGTAAGTAGCAATTCCTTGGGAACTTTTCTTATAACATGCAAATGAAATCTTCTGTGTAACTTGCTTAGACATGTATATTATATAGATGAGTAAAGAGTCTTTATATGAAGGTGAGGTGGAGTCTATTTTTCTACACATCAGCATTTGGACAGCTAACCTGTTGGGAGCACTAACTGTTAGATAGTTTGCATTCTGCATTGTGTCTAGAGGTAATGACTCAAATTCAATAGAGGTCGCAAATTATTAGAAGCTATGTATGGTTCTTTGGCAGTTGCTTGACTTTCAGCATCACGGAGCTTTTACTCTTGTGGCCAGATGCTACAGAGCATAAAAAAAAAAAAATAATGAAAAAAAAAAATCCCCCCTTCTTCACACCTGCACCTTGCTACTCACTCTAATTGGAATTTACAAAGAAAAGGATTTAAATGAGCTGAGGGATTTGCTGGGTTCTCCCAGGTCAGAGGTGAGGTGCACTGGCCCCCCTACAGAGCTTGCTGTACTAAGTACCAGTGCCATAAATTACCCTGGAGGAAATCAGTTCATTATTCATGACTTAAATGTTCCTGTTACAAAATGGTGATCTATGTCATGTACTGTTGCATTACTGATTCAATTATTCTTTTGTCATGCAAACTCCCTGAGCTGTGGCATGGGGTGGGGAAAACTCTGCACAGCTGGCAGGTCGGAATATGCTCCTCCAGCTTTTTTCTAGGATGCTGGGCCTTGGGGACTTTATGCAACGTCTTTCAGGGAAGATGTCTGGCAAGGATGGCAAATTGATGGCCATCCTTGTGAACATTTAGCAGCCCTTCATCAGCTAAAATATGGCCATCTTTAAGTTACCTTTAATAGCTGATATCACTGCATGCTTTGTGAAATAGATGTGGAGTTATGGGAGAGAGCAAAGCCTGCTTCCCAAAACCTGTCACAATCATATGCACTTATTGGTTTTCTATCATCAGCAAAGCAATATCAGATTTTTGTTAGATATAAAAAAAAAACAGGAAGTTCGTAGAGAGGGAATTGACACCATTACCCTTCAGAAGAGCTTTGTTAAGAGTTATATGTGAGGCTTTGAGGAGTCAGATCATTGGAGGAGTTATGGCATTACAGTCTGTCTTTGAAGGGAGGGAGACCTTTCAGTTCAATAAGACCAAAGGAGTTTCTGATTCACATATCTTTGGGGGGCGGCAAGCTCATTCCCACACAAGTTAGACCATCCTAGCCCATATACTAGAAGTCACACCGCACTAACAAAAGTTAGAATTCCAAGTTGTCATGAGCTTGCTCATATCTGCAAGGGGGAAGGAGCTTGCTTTACTGGAGGAATATTTCAGGGGTGTGTGGTGGTAGTGGCCAGGGGCAGGGAGGAGTGATGAGTGGGGGGAGAGGGTTGGGCTGGGGCTTGGCCCAATTTCTGAAAGAGGGCATAAGGCAGCTGGAGTGTCTGTGAGCTAAGGTTTTTATGAGGCCTTTTCATTTTGCTAATATAAAGGAATGCCTCTGAGGTTGGTGGTTAGCCTTATGGCAAAAATCATGTATGACCAGAGTAACTCCAATCATTCCTCTGGCATCTTAGCCTCATGGAACAAACATCAACTGTATATATAATAAATTGTGTTAATTTGCTTTTGCTATTAATTAAATGGTAGATTGTTATTTTAGGCTCTAGACAATGAAATATTTTAAGGCTTAGGCACTCCAGTGCTTTTACATACCTCTGAATAAAAATAATTGACGTTCATTTGAAAATGTCTCTTACCCTTCCCTCTTTTCCTTTAACTTTCTGCTTTCTCTGAATTTTTTATGCTTAAGAGATGCCCTTCCTGAAGTTCTCTGAGAGTCTCTTTCTCATCCTTGTTTAAATTTTATGAACAACAGAACTTTGAAGGTCAGATTATCCATACATGAGGGCAATTATTCATGATGGTATGTGTGTGTGTGTGTGTGTGTGTGTGTGTGTAAATCTATATGAATCAGAAACTCCCTTTGTGCTATGGAACTGAAATCTTTTTCTCTCCTCAAAATCCTACTGCATTTGTCTATAGTACGATGCCCTAACTTCTAATTTTCTCTGTGTCAGGCCTCATATGGTCATAAGCTTGTATAACTCTTTGTGTGTGTATCTGTATGTGGGGGCCAGAGGCTGATGTCATGTGTCTACCCTCTATCACCATTCACCTGATTTTTCTGAGACAAGATCTCACTTGTGGATTTCCATAATTTGGCTATCCCTGAGGCCTGGAAGCTCCAAGGATCTTCCTGTCTGTCTCTCTAGTGCTTAGATTGTGGCATATGTCACTGTGCCCAGCTTTTTACATGAGTACTGGGGATCAAACTCAGGTCTTTATGTTTAAATGGCAACCTCTTTACAGACTGAGCCATTTTCCCAACCTTTATGGGTGATCATATTATATGAAGCAGACAGAATCTGTTGAGTAATAGCAATAACAACTCCTTTGGACCACCTTGTGGAACCTTAACTAAGCAATATTCAGTTAGATCTTACCTTGACCTACTTAATTATGCATGCCTCCTGCCTTCAGTTCTGATTTTTCTTCTACTTAAACCTAAACCCCTCATAGGTGCCCAGAAGATGAACTTGAAGGCACTGAACCTATTTATCTGTTCATTTTTGCAATGCACAGAGGTTAAATCTCCTTTCTCTGGTTTTCATTAGTATTTGTCTCTTTAATTGCCATATTGGAACAGGAACATAGACTGACACTACTAGAACTCGACTTTATACCCTAAAACTCCACTTACAGTCATAGTTAACTAGCTGTGGGAGATGGAAGTCAATTGGATTGTTCTAACCTGTATGAAATATGCATTATATTGGTAATTTGTCATGTGCCGCTCAAGCTTGTATAAAATGGACTCTGGGGGCCAGCAGGGCCCTCCTGTCCCAGAGTCCAGAATGTTTACTTGGAGTATTATCCAGAAAACTTTTTCCTGGGGCAGGCCCTTAACTCTGTGCCAGAAAGGAGAAGAGGAAACTGCTAAGGGTATACTTCTGGACAGCTAGACTGCAAACCATTTCCAGCAGATGTTACTGTTGTTTATCTCATGATCTGAGATGCGGTGTGCTGAGAACAGGAAGTCTGAACTTCATCCATGGAAAGCTCAGTCAGACACTCTAGCCAGCTGCCTCTACTTCTGCAGTTTGGAAGTGCCTGATTTGATGATGTTGCCTTTGTTGGTTCTGTCACTCAGGGAAGTCCATTATCTGCTGGATATTGTAAGCTACTTATCTGATGATCTTTTACTTTCTGCACTCACTCTTTGCTCTTTAAGGTGCTATATACTTAATAACCTTAGTCAAAACTGAAATTTTGTTTACCATAGACCATCTAGAGAAGTCAGGGGCTGGAAAGATGGCCTAGCGGTTAAGAGCGCTGACCGCTCTTACAGAGGACCCGGGTTCGATCCCCAGTACCCACATGACGGCCGAGAACCATCTGAAACTCCAAATCCAGGAGAACTCCAGTTCCAGGGGAATCCGACACCCTCTTCTGACCTCCGCGGCATTGCACGACACGGGTGCACAGACTTGCATGCAGACAGTACATTGATACACATACAGAAATAAATAAATGCCGGGCATGGTGGCACACGCCTTTAATCCTAGCACTTGGGAGGCAGAGGCTCGCGGATATCTGTGAGTTCAAGGCCAGCCTGGTCTACAGAGTGAGTTCCAGGACACCCAGAGCTACAGGGAGACCCTGTCTCAAAAAGTCCACAAAAAAAAAAAAAGAGAAATCTATTGTCCACAGATCACCACCAGAGCTTCTCTGGATAAGGAAGATCTCCCACAGCACCTGGGCTTCCTGTATTTTGTCTTCCGTACTGTTCCTTCTCTCTTGTTTCCATAGAAGCTCTGTGTGTCCTGGGACCTCCAGAGAGAGACTTGAGACATAATCTCCTGAGACTTCTCAGCTGGCTCTGAATAAACCTGTTCATTTCCATCAACTCTTGTTTCCCAGGCTTTCAAGTAGAGTGGTGAGCCTTATCGACTCTGATTCTGGTAACAACAGTTACTGACATTTTTATATTAGAAAGGAAGCCTGGCAGCCAAGAACTGGGAAGGGGGATAGGGGAGTGATGGTTAGGATTAATTGTCAATTTCACAAAACCTAGGATAATGTAGGAGGAAGGCCTCTGGGCATATTATGAAGGATTATCAGGATCAAAGTTAGCCTCTGAGAATGTCAGTGATGGATTCTCTTGATTATATTAATTGCTATGGGAATACCCATGTTTAATTATGGGTAGGAGAAACAGGTCCTGAGCAAAGGATCATAGATTGCATGGAGTGCAGAAAGTCATCTAAGCACTAACATGCATTTATTTGTCACTCTCAGCTTCCTGACTGCGGATATGATGGGACTAGTTCTCTTCAGCCCCTCATGCTGTGGCCTCCCCATCATGGTTGACTGCATTCATTAACTATGAGCTACAAGACCTTTTTCCCTTAAGTCACTTTTGTCATGCTATTTTTCATCACAACAACAGGAAACGACACCACGATGGGTGACTCATGTACTTTTCCTCTCCTTGCTCCAAAAGCTTTTCTGCAAATCCATAGAAGCTCACACTACTGGCCTTTCACATAAGTGGTTAGCCTATGACTAATATGGGATGCATCCAGATTTTGTGAGACCTGACATTGTCCAAATTTATGACCTTTTGAAAAACTTATACAAAATTATGAACTCAAAATTTTGTGTGACTGTAGTCACAGGGCAGAGGCTGAACACTGGCAGCCCAATAGAACAAGGTTAGTCAGTTACTTTCCAAAGATCAAACAAGAAATGAAGGATAAAGTATGGCAGTATTGGGAAAGAACTGAGGAACCAGCATCTTTGGCTTTGTCTTCAAGGAGTCCATGGAGTTTGGGGTTATACAGGGAATCAATGGGAAGTTAGAGTCTGGGCTTGCATAAGAATCCTGCTCAAGCTGTGGTCTGTTGATCATCACCTTATAATGCATATACAAATTATATATATATATATAATATTATATATATAAATATAATTATAACAATATATAATATAATATTACCCTGTAGATGGGCTGGGAGATGGCTCAGGAGCTAAGATAACTCTACACAATCATGAGAACTAGAGTTTAGATTCTAGCACTAATGTACCAAGCCAGGCATCCTGGACACATCTATAACCTCTGCACTGAAGAAGAGAGACAGGAGGATCTTTGGAGATTGCTGGCAGCCTACTGGATGAACCTGGAGCCCCAGTTTAACAGAAAGATACTCCCTCAGAAAGAAGAGGCAGAGACTGATAGAGGAGGACACCTGTCACTCTATCTGTTCTCCACACACTTGAACAGGCACATGAATTGCACATACTCACATACTTACACATATAGATACATATACATGTAGATAATAAATCTTAAAACAAACTTGGGAATAAGAAAGCTGCTACTCTCTAGGGGTAATCCTACTCTTGTCCCTAGATGTTTCATTGTTCCTGGAACCCAGGGTGACTCTAGGAGAAAATGACTCAGGGAAAGAAGATGTCATAAAGGCAAGATGGAATTAGTTAGCAACATCTGGGCCTTCATTCAGGTTGAAGGAAATGACAGGAAACTTCTCAGTGTCACTCTGGGAGTCTAGAGTAGGATATTGTAAAAGCTAGGAGTTGATAATTGGTTGATTGTGTTGTCTCTTAAATCTTTGAGTCTTAGACCTTTAAAAGTCCCCCAGAGCCTAGATAACAGCCAGGCAGGGCAGTACACATCTACAACTCCAGTTTTGTGGGAGGATGCAGAGGACAGGACAGAGACAGACCGGGCAGTGAGTATTCTTAGCGCTCCTGGTTCAGTGAAGAGACCCCATCTTAAAAATAAGATAAGTGGGGGCAGCTGGAGAAATGGTTCCATTTTAAGAGTACTTCCTGTTTGTCTAGGAGACCCACATACACATAATTTAAAAAAAAAAAAACCTTAAAGAAGTAAAGTGAGGAGAGATAGAAGACACATGTTGAACTCTGACCTCCACACATATATGCACATCTGTGTGCATGCCCACACATACATGGAAAACACATGCATCACTCTCACACATACATGTATATATACAGTAATATCCATGTATAGTAATATCCATATACAGTAATATCCACATACATGAAATATTTTTTAAATTTTATTTATTTATTTATTTATTTATTTATTTATTTATTTATTTATTATTTGTATGAATGTACTGTCTGCATGCAGGTCTGTGCACCTATGTTATTGAATGCTGCCGGAGGTCAGACGAAGGCATCGAATTCCCCTGGAAGTGGAGTTAAAGACAGTTCTCAGCTGCCATGTGGGTGCTGGAAATCAAACACAGGTCCTCTGCAAGAGTAGTAGGCATTCTTAACTGCTAGGCCATCTATCCAGCCCATGCGCAGCAGTTAAAGGCTGAGACTAAGAACCGCAAAAAGATATTAATGAAGATTACAATTCGTGATACGTCAGAATTGACCAAGGCATGGATAAGAATAAGATTGTTGGGGCTGGAGAGATGGCTCAGCGGTTAAGAGTGCCACTGCTCTTTCAGAGGACCTGGGTTTGATTCCCAGCACCCACATGGCGGCTAAGAACTATCTTTAAGCTGGGCTTGGTGAGAAGTGCCTTTAATCTTAGCACTCAGGAGGCAGTGGCAGGTGGATTTCTGTGAGTTCAAGGCCACCCTGGTCTACAGAATGAGTTCCAGGCCAGCTGGGGCTACAGGGAGACCCTGTCTCAAAAAAACAAAAAGAATGATTGTCTCAAGAGGTATTTAAACTTACGATAGAGTTGAAGTAAAAGTTGAACTTTTGAAAAATTTGTAATAGAAATATATCTCTTCAGTTGCAATAGCTATTTAAATGAGCATGTTAATTGGATTTTGAGAAATACCATTTCTACAATGAAAAAATAATTCACTTAATTTTAAGCACCTAGAACCTTTGTGATAATAATGGAGTGTTTGGCATAGGAAATTAAAGAAGAATGAAAAGAAGACAAAGAAGCAGAGCCAACGTAGGAGGGAAAACAGAGGCAGAAACTTGAGATTAAAAAGCTTTAGAGGCATTTGATTTGGTGCAACAAAAAGTCTTTGAAGGATGACAAATGGTAGATAAAGTACTGCATTTTAACATTCCAAGTATAAAGGCCAAATGATGATCATAAAAGCACATGATATAGTGAAATATGTGAAGTTTTAATCCGTATATTAACTAAACAATAATTTGTGAGCTGTGTGTAGTAAGCTTTTAGATGCTCTGCTAGATAATGACGTATTAAAAGGCCATCCCTGGTCTGGGATCTCATGATAATTTTCATCTACTGGGGAGAAAGAGAATAAGCTACTGAGATGCCATATGTTGAGTCCTTAATATGTGTGAAAAGTTGGACAGGAGCTCTGCTTCCTGTGCTCATTGGGAGATGTGACCCTCGGCTTGCTGCTCCAGCCCCAGCCACCATGCTTCCAGCCACAATGGACTCTGATTCCCTGGAACCATCAATTAGAGCTACACAGGCCAGGCAGAATAAAAAAGGCCCTGATATGCCATTGCACAAAGCTGTGAATGTGGAGTCTGGTTGGCAGTGGAGACCCCAAGAAGACATTTGAGATGCCAGAGCTATGAGATATTTGCCAAGGAGAGCTGCATACAGGGAGTGGTACCAGCCTAAGAAAGAGATGTGTGTTGCAAGGAAAGCTGGAAGAGCTGAGCCATCTAAGTCCTTTGGAAGTCAAGTCCCAGAAGTCGCACATGGAGCTATTGGACTTGGTTTTTGCCCTGCTGGTTTTCGGTCTTGTTTTGGTCCAGTATTTCCTCACTTTGCCTCTATTCCTCCCTTTTGTAATGGGAATGCGTATTCGGTTCCACTGTACATTGGGAGTATGTAATTTGTCTTTTGATTTTACAGGAGTTTACAGTTTAGGAGATTGGCCTGAGTCTCAGAAGAGACTTTGGACTGTAGACTTTTGAATGGCCTTGAAACTGGTAACGACTATGGGGACTTTTAAGGTTCGACTAAATGCATTTTGCATTTTATATGGTCAGGAGCCTATGGGGGCCAGGGAGTGGAATGTGGTGGTTTGAATGAGTGTCCCCTATAGGCTTTAAGTATTCAGACATTTTGTCTCCAGTTGGTGGCACTGTTTTTGGAGGTCTTAGAAGGTGTGGCCATGCTGGAGGAAGTACATCATTGGGGGCAGGCTTAGTGAGTTTAACAAGCCTTGAAGTCTCCAGTCTCTCTCTCTCTCTCTGCTTCCTGTGCTTATTGTGAGATGTGACCCTCGGCTTGCTGCTCCAGCCCTGGCCACCATGCTTCCCACCACAATGGACTCTGATTCCCTGGAACCATCAATCCCAACTCTCATGGCATCAGGTAGCCTTGGTCCTGGAGAAGAATCACCTCGTACAGCAGCAGTTGCTCATCATTGACCCTGTCTTTCAAGTATTCTACAAGAGTCAGGTCAAGGAAAGCACAAGGAAGGAATTCAGTATTGAAGAGACCAAGGAAATGTCTGTGAATGCTCAGAATAAAAAAATGGCCATGACACCCCCAAATACTTCCTGTCTCCAAGAATCAGAATTCTATTGCCCATAAGTTCTGATTGGTGATAAAAGCTGATGGAACTCAGGAAAGCAGCAATGGCTGTTGCAAGGTGGAAGTCATCTCCCACACTCCTTTACAGTGTCCAAAGACCCTTCAACAAAAGACCTGGATCCCAACCCCAGTCATCCAAAGACCAAATAAAAGAGAATGGTCTTAGTCAAAAAGAGAAATGTATCACATTGAGTGCCATTCTCCTGGCCTCATCATCACATGCACCCCTTTTAACATCATGGTCCTGGTTTCCACCCCCGTGACAAATGTGTCTTCACTGCCCTGGGGCACATGGTTTACTGGTCGTCCTGGGTCAACAGCTCCATCAACTCCATCTGCTTTGATCTCTGCAACAGAACCTTCAGGAAGACCTTTAAGATGTGACTCCTCTGTTGGTGGAAAAAGAACAAAAGTAGGAGAGAAACTATACTTGCAGGGGAACAGTAAGCTGCTCTGGGTGACTCACTTCAAAAGAATATTGGGCGCAGCTTGTTGGCTTGTTTTAAACAGGATTGTCTGACATTCTGAATCCTCGAGGACTTGTAAAGCCACCCATTTCTTTTTTAAGATCTGCATGTGATGTATGTCTCTTTTTAAATTTTTATTAATATTTTATTGAAGTTTTGTGCATTTCATAGAACATTTCTCAATCCACATTAGATGCATTCCCCCTTCCATACCCCTCCCCCCACGTAAGCTCATGCATTCTGCCATATATGTCTTGCATCTTTTTCTCAGTCTTTTTTAAGGTTTTTCTTTGCAGAAGTTTACTGTTTTGGGCTGAACTGTACTGTTTCTGTCAGTTCTTTGGCCAAGTACTTTTGTTGTTGTTGTTCCCTCCAATTTTTATTGTTTTAATATATATACATATGCATATCTATACATATATATACACATATATATTATGATATCTGAAAATACATTATAAGTTAATGTCAATAAAAGGAAAAGTTGGACAGGAACCTTATCCTTGCTATCAGTTTCTCATACCTTAAAACCAAGTCCCTGTGACAACTTCTGGGGATCCAGTTCTTGTTAGTTTTCCATGCTTCTCATAGGCCAGACTTCTAGAATGGAAGATATGTTGGGATAACAGAAAGTCACAGAACATGGAAAATCCCTCCAGATAACTGTAGAGATTCTTGCTCACTTCAGGAAATTGAAGATCAATGGGGTACAGGATCTGAACTCAGGTCTTCATGCTCACACAAGTGCTTTTACCCACTGACTCATCTCTCTAACCCTTAAACATTAGTTTTTCATGTCAAGCAATTAAAAGAATTCCTAAAGCAGGAAATATCCAGGTTGATTATGTTAGAACTAATATCCATATCCCACTGTGATGTCATTAACAGGTCTGGCTTATTCCCAAGACTGCTGCAGTGGGGCTGGAGAGATGGCCTAGGGGTTAAGAGCATCAAACGCTCTTGCAAAGGAGCCGGGTTCAATCCCCAGCACCCACATGGTGGCTGAGAACCATCTGTAACTCCAATTCCAGGAGAACTCCAGTTCCAGGGGAATCCGACACTCTCTTCTGACCTCCGCGGCATTGCACCACACAGGTGCACAAACCTGCATGCAGACAGTACATTCATACACATAAAAATAAATAAATTAAAAAAAAATTAAAAAAAGACTGCTGCAGTGCATCTTCTTTCACATATAAACTCAACAATGCCCAATAGGAAATAAAAAGGCAGTTCTTTGGAAACATCTCTTCAGATAATGAATAAAGACCTTCCCAGAAGCCTCCCTGTAGACCTTTCCTTTCATGCCATTTGCCAGAACTGTCTTGTATGCCCATGTCTAAATAATTGGCAAGAGAATGGGAAACTACTTACCTTGAAGCTCAGAGTAGGGCAGGTATCTAACAAACTCTTTGTTATCAGGAAGATTATGCAAAATAGATACTTGAAAAAAAACATGGTGTGTATGCTACTTGCGAAATATATTTCAAAACAGCTCATTCTTTTCATCTCATTTTCAAACACTTGAGTTGCTTACTATGAGGCAGAGTCCTCCAGCAATGTGTACGTACTTCCTCAGGCAGGAGCAGTCCTCTGATAATGACACTCCCAAGATACCGGAGACTTCACATCTTCAAATTGGGAAATGATACATCACACAGCAACCTAGCATTAGGGTTCAACAGGCAGTTTCCATTTTCCAGTGTTGCTCTGGCTTGTGTGCAAATGTCTCATGCCTCATGCGAGATGATGTTGACGAATCCTTTCACAGAAGTCACAATGTGACATCTGTAACCTTTTTTTTTTTTTACATTTTTTTATTGATGCTTTGTGCATTTCATACATCATTTCCAATTCCAGTTCAGGCATATTTCCCTTTCCCTTCCCCCCCACCCCCACCCCAACCGAGATCATGCATTCTGCCATTAACTGTCCTGCATATTTCTCTCAGTTTTTTTTTCATTTTTTAGCTATAAGTGATAATCCATGAGTACAAGCATCTTCATGTAAAACCAATTTGCAGGCTGTTGTGCCGAAACCCCCACAGCCCCACCTTCCAGCGTGTGGTGAGGGGTTGTATGTTCAATCAGGTTGATTAAATGAGGTCCAGTAATTGTGTATTTCACCTTCACCCCAATCGTAGCCCTTACATTTACCAGCCCCCTCTTCCGCAGATTATTCCCTGGGCTTAGAAAAGGAGCACAGGTGGATTGAGAAGCAGATCAGTCCACTCTCTCTGGAGCTGTTTCTTGGACTCTGGTCAATTCTGTTTTTTTTTTTTTTTTTTTTTGTTTTCCTTTCATGGGCTGACAGTTTGCCAGGAATAACCTTTCGATCCTACTAATGAAGCACAAGCAATTAGATATATAGGTATTTAAACAGCGTTAATAGTTATGGTAGGTCTACTTTGGTATAGACACATATGTTTAGATGATATGTTACTCCATGAATTACGTTTTTCCTGTTAAGTATGGAAAGGGTCTTACTGTGGGTTATAAAACTCCTAACCTGTAGAGGATTAGAAGCTTGTGGCATCAGCCATGGATTATTCCTCCAAGGACATCTGTAACCTTTTATTTATTGCAAAGCACACAGCATAGTCCCATCGCCCCTATATTGGTGGGAGATTGACCCAGGGATATCCCAGTAGAATTTACAAATGAAATAATATCAGAGCAATAATAACACATTGCAATAAAAATTATGCAACAAAAACTTCTAAGGCTTGCTCCACTGGAGGGATTTCAGGCCTGTACTGTAAACTGGTTTAAAAGCCCATTACTGGGAAGATTAGAGACTCTGGGGGAGGGAGGAACCCACTGTTGTTACTTTGCTAAATGGCTACACTGTGTGCCCAGAGATTCGTGGTTAGAGAACTCAACTTTGATCAGAGAAGTGTCTTTTTCTTTTTTCTTTTTTTTTTTTTATTTACTTTAGATGTGTATGAATGTACTGCTGCATGCAAGTCTGTGACACCCGTGTCGTGCAACGCTGCGGAGGTCAGAAGAGGGTGTCGGACTCCCCCGAACTGGAGTTCTCCTGGAATTGGAGTTCAGACGGTTCAGGCCGCCATGTGGGTGCTCGGGATCGAACCCGGGTCCTCTGCAAGAGCAGTCGCCGCTCTTAACCGCTAGGCCATCTCTCCAGCCCCAGAAGTGTCTTTTTCACAGACTTGTAACTGGTCAAAGTATCAGGTACAAGTAACTGCAAGTGCTCAGCTGAAGATGGGTCATCTCTATCAACCTCTCCTTATTCAAAGCACAGGAAATATCATGGAAAAGGACCAGAAAGAATGTGAGATCTGGAGGAGACTGGTGGGGGGACTGTCTGTGAAATGCTGTTTTCTGGACATGATATGGCTCTCCCACACCTGAGTTCACGGTTGCTATGGTGTCACAGAGAATTTTCCTCCCATATCCACACAGAGCACCCAGCTGTCCTGCCCTGCCTCTGCCGTTTTCCCATTCTCTGGTTTCTAAGGCAAAACAAGGAGATACCTCTTCAAACTTCGATCAGAGAATTTATTGGGCTTCCTACAAAGTGATGGCAGAAAAGCATACACTCACAAAAACAGTAGGCATAGTTGGTCCTGGGAGAAAACATGGCTGCTAAGAGTCCTGGCATAAACTCTGTGCCATATGCCCATGGTGGTGGGATGGGGAGAAGGCCCCCAGTCCTGCCTGGTGGGCTTTTATATGCCCCTGTCCCCCAGAGTCCCAGAGTTCNACTATATAATTATGAAATAATTTTTATTAATTTATTTCTTTGGCCTCAGAAATTGAAAACGTTTTGGTCTATTAGAAGTTTATTATTTCATTGGAAATGTTACAATCTTTGAAATGCTTTCTCTCAGCAGATCATTTTTTAGTTTTAGATTTTTTTAATATTCAACGCTCTTCTTTTTACCCCTTCTTTTTTATTGTTATTCAAACTTTTTTCATAGGTCATACATCATTTCTCAATCCAAGTCAGAGTTGTTTAGTTGTTCCAACGCCCCCCCCCAACTCCCCCGCGTGCCTGCATTCTGCCATTACATGTCTTACATCTTTTTCGGAGTCTTTCCAGATTGTTTTTTTTCTCTTCATTCCTTTTATTATACCCTGTTGGTGTCTGTTACATGACTTTTTGTGAATCTAGTTACAAACAAATCATAATATTAAAAATATGATTTTTGTTCAATTAAAATGTAAACATATGATTTATCTTAATGATTTTTTAATTATAGTTAAATACTGGGGTACATGAATTGAAGTACTTTATTTTAAAAATAACTAGCAAATTTAGTTTTAATGCATAATTGTCCAGCTAAAATACATCAAGGTACTTAGGACCCAGCATAAATTCCACAAGAATATCAAGATGTGCTCTGAGAATAACTCATTCATATCGGTACAGGGAAGAATGTCTTAGGGAGCTTTGTCCTACAGTCAGGTAAACTGACTGACTGAATTATGGAGTATATTTTATTTTGACTATAATTTAGGGGTGAAAAAATAAGAGAGAAAACTTAATTTCTTATTTCAGGGAGGATATAAAAGTATATGGAAGAATGAGCCAGACATGGTGGTACCCGCTTTAATACCATCACTTGGAAGGTGTATTTCTGTGAGTTCAAGGCCACTTGGTCTACATAGGGACTGTGGCACCGGGAGATCCTGTCTCAAAAAGACAAAGAACAAAAAAACCCCTCTGATATAAAAATTTGTATTACATGTAGCATCTTTAGAATTCAAGTTCAGATTGCCCTAATATGAAATTAGAAGACTTTATACCTCTAGCACCCAAAACATAATGACATAAAGTATGCCTAATGTAGCTGCAGGTGGCAAATTTCAACTTGACAATAGGCTAGGTATAATTAAGTATAAAGCTATGGGATTTTAAGTAGGTTTTCCACCATCATCTATCACCATTAGTTTTCAATTGTCACCTTAAGCAATCCAAACCCCCCTTTGGTTTCAGATGTTTAGGGATTAGGTAAATCCTCTATTGCTCTTTGTCTATTTTTTTTTCCTTCTACATGAATAAATTGCTTACTAGTTGTATTAGTCACCATTTGCTTGTATTGCTGTGATTAAAAACCACCCTGAACAAGGGAACTATAAAGGAAGTTTATTTAAGCTTATGATTGGGCCAGTTTCCAGGGAATTAGAGTCCTTTGTGCAGGAGTCATGGTGGCCAGTGCTGGAGCAGAAAACCAAGGTTCACATCTTGCAATGAGACAGGAAGTCAAGAGAGAGAGACTGGAGACCACAATGCTTGTTAAAACTCACTAAGCCCATCCCCCAATAAGGCACTTTCCTCAGCATGGCCACACCTTCTAAGACCTCCCAGGCCATGCCACCCACTGGGGACAAACAGTCTGAATACTTAACATGTCTATGGGGGACACTTCATTCAAACCACCACCACCCTAGTTATAGATGAAGACTGATGTGTTCAACAAGAATTATAATTCTGCCAGTGGAATAGGAAAAAGGAAGGACAAGGGGCTCAGGAGTGCATCAAATGGGGTGATGATTATGATGCAGCACAGAATTTAATCTAATACGGAGGAACATGAAAATATGAGGGGAGAGATTGTGACATAAATATATTAAGGTTCTCCGTGTGATTATATTTTGGAGTGCGGTTGCTAAGGGTATGAATTTGGGTTCATAGAGATTCTTCAAATTAACATTTTCATGTTGTATACAGCCTGTACAAGTGCTGATAATAAGCAGTTGATTTGGGCTCTTAGGTCTTGGAGATGCTACATATTCTTATTGTATTTCCCTGAAGTGAAGATTTCATGGCTATGATTTGTCACCATTTGAACACAAATTGATCACAGATTTTATGAAGACATAAATATTACAGAAAAGAATGACTAAGCCTTAGTCTTCAAAGCGATACCACAAAGGTATGGTGGATAGACTAAAAGATCTAAAACTTAGATTAATATGTTATAAAATGCAGATATTTAGCATATATTATGGAGGCACACAAGAAGAAATTATATTTTCTGAGAAAGTGTGCATTGCATGACTTCAAGAATTCTAAAAAGGTAGTGGGTAGGCTATTTTTCTTCTTAATTTTTTTTTTATTTATTTTTCAGTATGTGTATGAATGTACTGTCTGCATGCAAGTCTGTGTACCACCGTGTCGTGCAACGCTGCGGAGGTCAGAAGAGGGTGTCGGCTCCCCCAGAACTGGAGTTCTCCTGGAATTGGAGTTTCAGACGGCTCTCGGCCGCCATGTGGGTGCTCGGGAGTCGAACCGGTCCTCTGCAAGAGCAGTCGGCGCTCTTAACCCGCAGGCCATCTCTCCAGGCCCAGGATATTTTTCTTTACACGTCCAGGTTAGCTTCTTTGTACAGCTGCTCAACATAATCAGTCTGGATACATTCTTTATTAATTAATTAAGTAGTAACTATTTTTATTTATGTGCATGAGTGTTTGCCTGAACGTGAGCCCCTAATGTGCAATACCTGAAGACGCCAGAAGAGGGCTTCGTGTCTAGTGGAACAGGAGTTATGAATGATTGCTAGCCACCATGGGTACTGTAAACCCAGCCAGGTCTCTAAGAGAAATCAGTCGGTCTTAAACTGCGACCCATTATCTCCAGGCCTGAATTCAAACCATTCTTGACGTAACAATGATATCAAAAGAGTGATGTATATTTGAACATAGTTATTTTATAATACCTTGTTAATTCATGATTCCACACATTTTTTTTCATCCTTAGCTTTAGAGACACTGTGTTTAACTACATATCGCTGTAAAGAAAGACATATTATTTGAAGATAATCTCTATTATTTCTTTTCTCAATATTTAAGACATATTCACTGGATAGCAATGTATAAAAACATGAGATTTCAGAGTTAAATCATAATTTCAACTTCAAACTTTTCTTAAAGTATACATTTGTTGTGTAATCTCTCATGCATGCATTAAGGAAAGTGAAATAAAATCATCATAAATCTATCCATGTAATTGCAATTTTGTTTTGGCATCACTGATATTGTGCCATGGCTTTCATGGGGGATGGAAACCACACTGCAGTGACAGAGTTCATTTTAGCAGGTTTTATAGATGACCCACTCCTTTGAGTCATCCTCTTCATCATCATTCTGTGCATCTATCTGATGACTTTATCTGGAAAGCTCAGCACAATCCTTCTAATTAGAGTCTCTCCTCAGCTCCATTACCCCATGTACTTTTTTCTGAGTCACTTGGCTTCTACTGACATGAGCATTTCATCTTCTGTGACACCCAATATGCTCGTTGACTTCTTGATGTCGAGAAATACCATCTCCTACTTTCCACGTAGAATTGAAAGTGGTTCAGCTGCTTTTTTTGGAGGATTTGAGTTTTGCCTTCAGGCTGTCATGACTTATGGTCGTTTTGTAACAATCTGTAGCATTCTCTTTATTTAGATCAAATGACACACATGTCTGTGTGCAGGTGATTATAAGATCTTATATAGGTGGGTTTCTTAATGCTTCTTCCTGTACCCTCTCCTTTGTTTATTTTCTCTCATGTGTCCCAATGTCATAGAGACAATACCCATACTCATAGTATCCTGCCTGCCTCTGCTGCTTTGGTTCCCTGGTTATTAGGCAAAGCAATGAGTAGACTCTACCATATTAATTTCAAGATGATTAGAGGTTCATTAAGCTTGCTTACAAAATTATGGAGGTAAGCATACACTCAATAGCTGAGCAGCAATTCTCTTTTCCCAACATGGCCACCCAGAGTCCTGGCATTAACCCAGTGACCTCCACCCATGATGGCATTACTGGTGAGAGACCCCAAACCCTGTGTGAAGAAGGGCTCTTTATATCCCCCTGGCCCCAACATGACACCACTGATGTTTTTCTTCTGAGGTGAGATATCACCACTCTCCACATCTTCCAAGCTCTGTTTTTCAATGGAATTTTCTGGCTTGCTTTAGGCATCTTCTTTCTTGTCCTACTAGTAAAACCATAAAAAGCAAGAAGCATAAACATTCAAACAGACATTGACCACTATAAGAAGTTACACTATGGTGACCAAGCCGAAAATGTTTGGAGGTATTCTTGTTCTGGACTCATAAATTCTTTAACAAAAAAGAATGGGCAGTAGGTTTTCTTATTGTGGCCTTAAAGAGTCCACCTGTCACTAGGTGTCAATGAGGTCTGCAGTATAAAATGTGTGTCCCACTCATGCCTGGGAGTGGACCAGGGATCCAATTGGAATTTTCCTTGGTGTACATATATGCCAGGGCTTCTACTTACTGCATATATATATTCTTTGGCATGTAAAAGTGGAGCATGTGAGCTCTGTAGTACTGTGTTTTGAGCCACACTCTCTGGAGGAAGGCAGAAAACAAGCTGTGCTGGATAATTTTTTTACTAAACTCTTTCTATTCCTTATATAGAAATTTCAACCTTTGAACACAGCATCCTAATATGTTAGAATATTTTCTCAAATAAAACGTATTGAAAAAATTAACATTTTTGGTAATAATTAATTAATAAGATCTAAACATACCATAAAAAGCAAGCCTTGGGATCAATAAAAATTAAAGCTGGCAGTCAGGTATGGTGGTATATGCCCTTAAACCCAGCATTCCAGAGACAGAAGCAAGATCAGAAATTTGAGGCCAACCTTGGCTACATAGTGAGTTCCAGGACAACCTGGGGCTACAGAGAGACACTGTCTCAAAAAGACCAGACAAAAAGTAAAAAGAAAAAAATGCAAGTTGTTTTTCACTGCCTCGCCACCATGGACTTGAGGAACAACATAACACTGAGCATCTGGATTCATTAGGGTTCCATGTACTGAATTTACAGTGCAGCATGTCCAAACCAACACCATCAACAGACACAGAAAACAAGGTGGTAAGAAAACCCTGTGCTTCTTCAGGATAAAATTTGGGGAAAGGTGGTTCTAGCATAACAGAAACTCACTGGGCTCTACTTGCTACAGTTACCACAAATACTAATGAAAAATTAGTACTTCCCAAGGCCCGGTGTGGTTGGGCCTTACCTTTAATCCCAAAGCACTCCTGAGGGCAGGAAGCAGGTGGCTCTCTGTGAAGTTAAGGCCAGCCTGTCTACGCGCAAAGCTCCAGGCAGCTGGGACTAAAGGTAGACCTTGTCTCAAAAATATCCCCACAGAAGTTTAGTACTTCCCACTCCACCAAGTATCAGTGGTCCAAATAAACAGCTGAATTTTCCCCATCTACCTTTCTACTTTCACTGGCTTGACCAGCATTTACTCCTTGGAAATGAGCCTTCACAGATACATGGCTATCAAAGACCTAGTGAGATGGTGTGAGGTGGCTCTAGTCAGGATTCTCCCCTCCCTGTGTATGCAGGGCCTGTGTGGAGCCCAGGTTCCAACCCCACCTAGAACCACAAAGACATGTATTCTAGTCCTTTGCTCCTTCTGTGGTGGTACAACAGTCAGCAGAGCTCACTCCCAGGCAAAGAGGCACACAAGTCAAACAACAGTTACCAGGAATAGGTGTGGAGGGCAGAGGGGGTGCTGAATTTTCACAACACTACCACAGTTGGGGAACATGAACCACACTCCACTTTTGGCAGATTGGTGTCAGGAGACTAAGTGAGCACCTGAGCATATATGCTCACACATTTGTAGCTAAAAACCTCATCCGGAGGCTGGCTATAAACAAACAAAAACAAACAAACAAAAACCCCACATCATCATCTTTTAATTATTGGTGTTCCAATGTCTCCAGTTAAAAGCCACCCAGTCGTGCAAAACACAAATTATACCAAACTTCCTGAAGAAAAGGGATGCCAACATGAAGATTAATCTGAATTTGAATTAACTGTCAAGGATAGTACAAGTTCTATCAAAAGGCTTCAGTAAATGACCAATAATTTCCTTGAGATAGAAATTTTTCATCAAAGAAATGGAAGTTATGAGAGGAAAAAAGTAGAAATTATATGATATAACTTGTTCCCATTGGCAACATTAGAGTTAAATGAGAAAGAACATAGTAATGCACTGTTTCACTGCAGAATGCCTAGTTTAGAAACAACACATTTTGTATTTAAAACAGCTCAGACAAGACGTTCACTGTTTCTACAGCACAAATGTAATTCAGGTGATGGACATGCTAGTTACAAAAATGTCTTCACCATTTGAGTTAGCATGTGCAGCATATAAATATAATAATTTACCATTATGTCAGTTTAAATTAAAAAATCCCACATATACAAAAACAACAAAAACAAAAGAAATTCTAAATCCCAAAATCTCAGTCACTGGGATTAAACAAAGTACATTATTAATGGGCTTAGTAATACAGGAGCTTACAGAGTAAAGAACAGCAGAGTCATAAAACAGTCGGAATAAAGAAGATGAGAACTTTTACATGTTTACCTGTGAGGTTATAGAAATAAAAGTCAGCATGCACATGTAAGCTATACCAGAATGGAGTAAAATGAAAACAGAAAATCAATAAGTAGTTGGAGATATAATGGGTGTCAATAATCCAACATTGGTAAAGGAAATGAAAAATAGTGTTCAGTGATTCTTGGACAGCAGGAGTCACTCAGCTACTAACATTCTATCACGAACCAAATGAGAAAACAGACAGACGCAGCAGGACGGAGCTCCAGACCATCTTGGTTGCAGAGCGGGAAGCTGTGCCCAGCTTTTAATTTTAAAAGTCCAAAGAACTACAGAGCAAGGTTATTCTAATTAAAGCTTTGTCATTAAAGGCAGAAAACTGATGAAAAGAGCCACAAAGAAAGGAGTTAATATGTAAAGAGGAAATGAATATGGAAAGGTTTCTCCTCTAAAATCATGAAGACAACTGAATGTGGTAATATTTTTCCTTTTCTGTTACTCTGTTGATCTTGGTTGTTTTCAGCTGTTTTAATTATTCTGTGTGCATGTGTTGAATATAGGGTTACAGTGTCCCTGAATACATGAAGAGGTCAAAGGACAACGTTTTGGAATTGTTCATCCTCCATCTTGTTTTTTGAGGCAGGGTTCCTCTTCCTGCTATGTGGCTGCATGTTCCAGGTCAGCTGGTCTGAGAACTTGCAGGTGATTCTTCTGTGTCTTCCTCCCTTTAGCACAGGAACACTGGGAATACAGGCATGCCATGCCATTAACCTTTTTTTTTAATCAAGTCCAATTTATTGGCTTAGAAGGGAATTACTGTCATCCCAGGATGAAGGACGTCCTCTGCATTGGGCTGGGAATAGCAGATATCACGCAATATTCAGATTACCAAGAAGACAAGAAATCCAAGGGCAGGGAGCAGTAAGCTGAGAAGACGTGAACACAGTGTGAATGCACCTTTTATATGGGGATTTGGTGTTAGCATCCACAAGTGAGGAGACCATTCACCACTTGTTTTTCTGGGACTGTGTTACTTTAGCATAATGGCTTCAAGTTCCATCCATTTACTGCAACGTTCATGATGTCATCTTCCTTACCACTGAATAGTCTCCTTGTGTAGATATACCACATTTTTGTCATCCACTCCTCATTTGAGGGACATTGGGTTTATTCCACCTCTTCACTGTTGTGAAGCGTGCTGCAATTTTATGTTGATATCTTTGAACCAATCGGTTTTTATTTTTGTAAGGTGAGAGGTAGGGGTTTAATTTTGTTCTTCTACAAAATGGTGATCCCAGTTTGCCAGCACCATTTTGCTGAAGATGTTGAAGATGCTATTCCTTCCTCCATTGATGTTGTTTTGCCCCCTTGTCAAATATTGAGTTGGCTGAAATTGTATGACCTCCAGTTTGGATCTTGACTTTTGTTCCATGGTCAAAGGTCTGTTTGTGGCCAGAACAGGCTGTCTTTGGGACTATGGCCCTGTAATATATTGTTAGGAGCTGTAAGCCTGCTCATAAAGAGTTAACTCTGAAATAGCTTCAGAACTGTCCTCTAAGGTGCAGACGTGCAGAGAAGCTTCCTACTGCATTCCTGATGTTCCGGAGGAACTTATCACAAGCAAACATTGTCTGCCTGGAGCCAGCAGCCCGCGGAGGAAGCCTATCGCGGGCAAACAATCTCTGCCGGCGCAAGCAGCCAGCCCCGAAAAACTTTAACTTTTACAAGAGTTACCTCCACCCCCTCCCCTCTCCTGATTTCCCGCCTTTTGCCAACTATATACTTGCTTTCATAATTCAATAAATCAGACTTTGACAACCTCCAATGCAAAGTCTCGTTCTTTTCTCTCGCCCATTAAATTTCAGGTTTTGGGGTCCTTCTCCGGTACCAGACGTTACATGCCCCTGCAGGCAGGGAAATATTGGTGCCTGACGTAGGGGCTCGAGGTAAGAGACCCCTCTACCAGACAAGGAACACGGAGGTCCAGCTGGACGACTATACCATCAGTGGAACGCGGAAAACCTCGAGAAAGAGAGGGCGCTTCGCCATCAGTGGAGCGTGGAAAACCTCGAGAAAGAGAGGACGTTTTGTCACCCACGGAACACAAATCCTCGGGAGAAACAGGTAAGTGGTTCCTTGATCTTTAAAGATGGGCAATTCACTGTCTAAGGAAGAAAAGTTTATTCAGTACTTCAAGGCAGCTTTCAGGGAGAGAGGAATTCGGGTTAAGAAAAAAGATTTAACTAGATTTTTTATATCCATAGGGGATACATGTCCCTGAGTGGTCCTTGATGGGCCTTCAATTCACCCCAAAACATGGAAAAAGGTGAAACAGGATCTTGACTGCATCATGCAGACTAAGGGACCAAATAGTATTCCTGTCCAGACTTTTACTTATTGGACTGTAGTTAATGAGATAATTCAAGACCCCCCCCCCAATCCATCCCTATAATTGAAACAACAGAACAATTCCTAAAACCCCTTAGCCACCCTTCCTCGGCCCTCTCCATTAAAAAGGAGTGCTCTCCATGTCCGTCAGTCATTTTAGAAATCCCAACTGACGGACCCCAGCATTCGCTCCCCCAGAACCTAACCGCCCTAAACCGTCCCCCCTCTATCCACCGCTACCTAAAAAACCTACTGCCCTAGAGGCCAGTGAGGAAGAGCATTTCTGCCAAATATTCCCACTAATAAACAACCAAACACCCACCCTTCTGAGGAAGAGGCTTATCCCACAGACCACGTGTGGTCTGGGATCACCCCCCCCCACCACCTTACCCCCCATTTCCTGATGTTAAGCCCCTTTTGGAGAACAAAAAGCTCCTCACCAATCAAATAACGAATCTAAAACAAGTTCTTGATTTACAGCAAGAACTGTCCACATTAACCTAAACATTCAGCAGCTACAATCTAAAATACAAGTTGGTGGCACTCCTGTAATGCAAACCTCCTCTGCCGCCCCTAAAAATAAACATAAGCCAAACAATGTTAGAAAACCTAAGGCTCCTTTTCAAACCTACCCAGTTTTAACCCGCTCCAAGACCTCAACTAGCCAAGATAATTATCCTGATCTAAATAACGGCCACAATCAAGATAATGAATCAGAGTCCGACCCAAATGACTCTACCCAGGAAAATAGAGGGGAGGAAGCAGAAAGCGGACACTCTGAATGCGGCACTCTCCCACAAGCGGTGTATCGCCGGACGAGAGCGGCCCAAGAGAGATCCCAGTCGAAAGCGGAATGACAGTGAGGAAAGAGACAGCCTGATGTACATCAAAATCAATATAAAAAAAAAATTTCAAAAACACCTTACAAACCTTAATTCTGCAGTCCGCAACTATGGACACGCAGATCCCTTTACTATCAGCCTCATAGACTTACTAGCTGAGGGAGGCTACTTATCACCCGCAGAATGGTATCAGGTCAAGCAAGCTGTGCTGACCCGTCCACAATACTTAAATTGGAAAGCGGAATTTTTAGACAAATGCCATAAACTTGCAAAAGCTAATGCTCAAAATGCTAGCACCAAAGAGTGGACTTTTGAAAAACTGTCTGGCCAAGGCAATTACATCTCTGAAACTAAACAAACTCAGCTTTCCCCCAGGGCTGCTAGCTCAAGTAACTGAAGCCGCAAAAATGGCATGGAGAGCCGTCCCCTCCAATAAATCCATCACTATACCCCTTACAAAAATAATTCAAGGACCCAATGAACCCTATGTCCAATTCATAGGACGTCTCCTCGAAGTGGCTGATGAAAAAACTCTAAAATTTAAAAAATGAAAAATGCCCCTTTCTCCAAAACAAATTAGCTTATGAAAATGCCAATTCAGCATGCAGGGCCACCCTTAGAGGCATCTATAAAAGGAAAGATATTGATGAAATGATTAGAATTTGCAATGATGTAGATTCTTTTTCCCACAAATTGTCTAAAGGAATAACGGAGGGAGTCACCTTGGCAATGGGAGCACGTTAAATAAAAAATAATACATGTTTCAGATGTGGACAGGCACGCCATTTTGCTAAACAATGTCCAAACCTCCCCAAAAAACCTCAATCAATTAGGCTATACTCCACCCAACCATACCAAGGAGGATGCCACAAGCAACCAGGCCTATAAACAGCCTAATAAAATTTGCCCTAGATGCAAAAGAGGAAGACATTGGGTTAATGAATGCTATTCAAAAACAGATATAGGAGGAAATCCCTTGCCCCCGCTATCAGGAAACGGACGGAGGGGCCCGCCCCGGGCCCCATTTCAAAGCCCAATGTCTCTAGGGTCGGGGCCCAATTGTTGTCCAGAGCTACCCCAGGAAGCGCAGGACTGGACCTGCACTCCACCTCCCCTCGAATATTAACACCAGACCAGGGGATTCAAATCCTATGGTTCCCCCCCCCCCCCAGCTGGAGCCTTTTTTTCTGATTCTTGGACGGGCTTCAGCATCCATTGTTGGACTGTCAGTAGTACCCACCGTGGTAGATTTTGATTATACTGGAGAAATAAAAATTTTGGCCTCCTCCCCAAAAGGACCTATAGCTATACAGGCTGAACAGCACATAGCACAGGCAATTCCTCTTCCCTTAATGGGAGATTTCCAGTACATGCCCAACAGAAGAGGCTCCTCACATCCAGGGTCATCAGATGTTTATTGGGTCCAACAACTAACCCAGTAGCAACCCACCCTTACATTATGGATTGAAAGGAAAAAGTTTCAAGGAATTATGGACACAGGAGCCGATGTTACAGTCATTGCTCAAAAACATTGGCCTAAAGCCTGGCCACTTGCAGCCTCTGCCACCCATTTAAAAGGAATAGGGCAGACACAACATACTTTACAAAGTTCTAAACTTTTAACCTGGACAGATAAACAAAATAACAAAGGAGTTATAACACCCTATGTGGTTAAAGGCTTGCCAGTAAATTTATGGGGAAGAGACGTTTTATCACAAATGGGTGTGCTCATGTGTAGCCCAAATGAAATAGTAACAGGGCAGATGTTACGTATGGGACACCTTCCAGGAAAAGGACTGGGAAAATGGGAACAGGGCCCGATAACACCCATTCAGACTTCCCCCTGTCCAAAAAATTTAGGATTAGGAGCAAAAAAATTTTCCTAAGGACCACTGATGATCCTGCACTCCAGGCTGACAAAAATCACATGGAAAAATGACGATCCAGTCTGGATTGATCAGTGGCCCCTGCCCCAACAAAAATTACAGGCCGCGTTACTTTTAGTGCAGGAACAGTTAATGCTCGGCCACCTTGAGCCCTCCACTTCACCATGGAACTCCCCAATTTTTATAATTAAAAAAGAAAAAGGAAAAACCTGGAGATTGTTATAAGACCTTAGGGCTGTTAATAAAACCATGATCCCTATGGGGGCATTGCAACCTGGCCTGCCCTCCCCAGTGGCCATTCCAAACAACCACTATAAAATTGTCATTGATATTAAAAATTGTTTTTTCTCCATTCCCCTCCATCCCAATGATTGCAAACGCTTTGCATTTTCCATTACTATGGTTAATCACATAGGACCCAATCCACATTTCCAGTGGCACGTACTGCCACAAGGAATGGCTAACAGCCCAACCCTATGCCAACAATATGTAGCACAAAAAGTTAATCCTATTAGGATAAAGCATCCCAAGGCTTATATCGTTCATTATATGGATGACCTATTAATAGCCGCTGAAACCATTAGAGAGGCTCAAAACATCACCCAACAACTGATTATAAATCTTCAACAGCGAGGATTTCTCATACCCCCAGAAAAGATACAGACACGTGATCCTTATTCTTTTTTAGGGTTCTATTTACAAAAAAACCAAATCTCTACTCAAAAGATCCAAATTAAAAGAACTCGCCTATCAACATTAAATGATTACCAAAAACTCCTGGGAGATATTAATTGGCTCCGCCCATATCTTAAATTAACTACTTATGAACTTAAGCCCTTATTCGACATTTTAAAAGGAGATCCTGACCCCACATCCCCCAGAGATTTATCTCCAAAGGCTGAAGCCTCATTGCATATTGTAGAAAAGGCTATTTCCAATCAAAACATAGGATATTTTGACCCCTATAAACTGCTTTTCCTCATAATATTCCCCACACCACACTCTCCAACAGGTCTGCTTTGGCAAAAACAGACACCCCTTTTATGGATCCATTTACAAGCCATGCACCCTAAGGTGCTCCCCACCTATCCCTCCCTGGTATGCACACTTAGCTCCTTGGGCCTGCGCACCTCTGTAAGATATTTTGGAAAAGAGCCAGACATTATTATAACCACTTATAATACTGACCAGTTAAAATGGTTACAACAAAAAAATGATGCGTGGGACAATCTTGTTAACTACTTACATGGACAATTTGATAATCATTTTACCCAGCCGACAAACTAATTCTCAATTTTTCTTAAAGTTACACCTTTTGTTTTCCCCTCCATCACTAAAAACTCCCCTATTAAAAATGCCCCTACAGTTTTTGTTGATGGATCATCCACAGGAAAAACATAGGATGGCTATACTTATGTGATGGACGGTCGGGTCCAAGACTTTCCAGGACTACCAAAAACTCTACCTCAGCCCAACTTGTAAGCTTCAAGGGTGTCCTAACCGTTTTTCAGAAACTTAAAGACACCCCATTCAATTTGTACTCAGACAGCCATTATGTTGTTAGATCCTTACAAGCCCTAGAAACTGTCCCTTTAATTAAACCCACTACAACAACCTTCTCACTATTTCTTAGGCTGCAGCAATTGCTAAGAGATCGATATCACACTTTCTATGTTGGACACATACGTGGTCATTCGGGACTTCCTGGCCCAATAACCCAGGGCAATGATAAGGCCGATCTAGCCACTCGCCTGGTGGGTCTTGTAAACATTGTAAAAACAATAGACCCATTAAGAGAGGCCCGGGAAGCGCATACCCTCCATCACCTAAATGCTCACACCCTCCATCTCCGCTTTGGGATTAATAGGGAACAGGCTCGCCACATTGTCAAAAATTGTAAAAACTGCCTGACTTTTCTGCCAGAGCCACACACAGGAGTCAACCCTAGAGGGCTGACACCTGGAGCGCTGTGGCAAATGGACGTTACACATGTCCCATCTTTTGGAAAATTAAAATTTATTCTTGTCTCTATTGATACCTTTAGTGGATTTATACATGCCACAGCACAGTCGGGGTAAGCCACTAAGAATGTAATAGCCCACATGTTATCAACCTTTGCTGTTATGGGCCAGCCTAAATGCTTAAAAACAGACAATGGCCCTGGGTATACTAGCCAACGGTTTCAGCAATTTGTGCCCAGTTAAAGATTATTAACTTAAACACATCACAGGCATCCCCTACAATCCACAAGGACAAGGAATTGTGGAAAGAACAAATCAAACACTTAAACATACCCTAACTAAATTAACAAGCCAAGAGCAGTTATATCCCCTAAAAGGAAACAACAAACTCTTACTGTCTCATGTCTCTTCGTACTTAATTTTCTAAATTTGGACTTAAAGGAAAATCAGCTGTTGATCGCTTATGGCACCCCACTACTAAAACAGATTACACAAGTTTGTGGAAATATTCCTATGACAAATTAAATGAGAAAGGCCCTGACCCAGTACTCATATGGTGGCAAAAGGCTGCATGTTCTTTGACACTTCTCCTCGAAAATGGAGCAAGGTGGCTCCCAGAACGCCTAGTAAAGCCCATTAACCCAACCCGGGGTGGCGCCTGAGAATGGTATTTATGCTTTCTTGCAGAAATGATTCTCCTTCTGACCATCCTCTGTGGGACCATTAAAATCATCGGTTCCACCTCCAACATTCAAGAGTCCTGGGACGCAACCGGACAAAACAACAGGTTTGAATGGTCAGACATGAAAGCTTTTGCCTTTTGCATCTTTACCCTCTCCTCCTTCTTTTTCTGGATCATGATCTTCCTCTGCTGTCACAGGACTTTTCGCCTTCTTCCCCTTATCTGTCTCCCTGGGGCCCCTGCAGCGGCCGCCACATCACCATACCAGCTCTTTAACTACACTTGGTTAATTTTAAACCAAGCAGGAGACGTGGCTAATTCCTCCTCCACTGTTGGATCTCAACCCTCCTGGGAGCCCTTACAGGTAGATCTCTGTGCGTTAGCCATGGGAGCAGATTCTCGATGGGGGACCCCTAATATATTCATGCCTCAATCCAAACCTGTAGATACTCAAACCCGGTATTCCTCACTGCCCGCTTGCCTTAATGTGGCTACACACTCATGGCTGCAAGCAGCACCCATTTATGTTTGCCCCGGTTCGCACCGACCACGTAGTTGGGCAAGTAGCTGCGGCTATGACAGTGATTACTTCTGTGGAGCCTGGACTTGTGAGACCACGGGAGATGTCTATTGGAAGCCCACTTCCAATTTTGATTATATCACAGTAAAACAAACTAACCCCTCCCCATACCAATTAAATTCCAGTCCTATCCCATACAATAACAAATGTAAACACTGGTGCAATTCCCTCACAATATCCTTCACGGATAATGGAAGGAAGAAATCTTGGGAAGGACGTGGTTACCAATGGGGACTAAGACTATATATCTCAGGTTATAACCTTGGGCTCACCTTTAGAATAAAGTTACAAAAAACCATCCCCAATGCACATAAGGCTTCAGTGGGGGACCTAATTCCATGGTAAATAAAAAAAAAACACCCCAACACCCCCACCCAGTTTTCAAAAACCTATCCTTACTAAAGCACCCAGTCCCATCTCATCCACCCACCCTGGACCCTCAGATATCCTTTACCAACCCACTTTACCTGAAGGCCCATGCCTTCATCTGAGCTGATTCTTTCTTTAGTCAACGCTTCTGCCTTTGCTCTTCACACAGTTTATAATGAAAGTGAATATAATTGTTGGCTATGCTATTCCGCTGCCCCCCCCCCCCTTTTTATGAAGGCATTGCAATTAAAGCTAACATTTCATTTCCAAAAAATATAACCTTTTGTCCTGGTCCTCGGTTGAATTAACTGTTTCAGACTTATCAGAATTGGTACCTGTCTGCGAGGAACCAGGATACTTCTACCCCTAACTTTAATCGACATTTGTAATGATACTATCGTCATTTTTATTCTTATTCTAAATATGTCTTTTGTTTCCTAATGATACCTACTTGCCTGCTCCACAGGGACTAACCAACATTATTGACACTTCCCACTTCCTCAATCCTTCTGATTTTACTGTGTGGTATGTACATTTATTCCCAAAAGTTACAAGTTTAGGACTCTGACACCTTTGCTAAAGTTTTGGGAAAGGGAGCATATGAACGATAACTCCCACCCTCAAAGAGTCAGACGAGAACCCATTACAACAATTACCCTGGCAGTCATTTTGGGTCTTGGAGCTACAGGAGCCGGCACAGGAATAGCTTCTATGATCACATCCCAACAAAATTATCATCAGCTTAGCCAAGTCATTGACAAAGATATTGAAGAACTCAGAACAGGACTAGAGAATTTAAAGGATTCTCTCACCTCCCTTACAGAAGTAGTGCTACAAAATAGAAGAGGCCTCGACCTGCTGTTTCTACAGCAGGGAGGATTGTGTGCCTCCCTAAAGGAGGAATGTTGCTTTTATACAGATAAAACAGGGTTAGTAGAAAACAGCCTTCAAAAAAATCAAAGATAACTTAGAAAGAAGAAAAGGGAGCGTGAAACTACAAAAATCCTGGTATGAAATTGGTTGTCCACTCCCTTTGGTGGTTCCACGTATTACCTGGTCTCCTGGACCTGTCCTTGGATTGTATCTGCTAATTTCATTTGGGCCATGGGCGCTTAATTGATTAACCAATTTTATTAAGCTTCCAAATAGACTCCTCACTTACAGCACGAGTCCATTACTCATCACTTGGCCATCGAAAGAAGAAGCGATGACGACCCTGGGCCCACTCGCCCATCCTCTGACCACTGTTCTTGCACCTGCCCCCCCCCCCCCCCACCCCCCTTGGGGCCTTGATTTTCGCTCCTTGTAAATTATCGTCCCCATGGCTATAGATAGGCTAGCCTGTTCCAGTCCAGTGGCCACCCCAAAGACGGGTAACTTCCTCTCCCCGCTTACAACCTAAGACAGGAGCCCTGAGGACGACAGGGTATCCAAAGATGGGTAAGGAAGGGGGTCTTGTACGAGGTCGATCCTAAGAAGGGGTGGTCACATAATCGGCTGTGGTGCACTCTGCCAGATATATCCTCCCCAGATCCTTCTTAATGTAAAGAAGGGGGATATGTTAGGAGCTGTAAGCCTGCTCGTAAAGAGTTAACTCTGAAATAGCTTCAGAACTGTCCTCTAAGGTGCAGACGTGCAGAGAAGCTTCCTACCTGCATACCTGATGTTCCAGAGGAACCTTATCACAAGCAAACATTATCTGCCGGAGCCAGCAGCCCGTTTGAAGTCTGGTAGAGCATTCCCCTCTGTATTGAATTTTTCACTCAGGGTTGCTTTGGCTATTTGTGGTCTTTTGTTTTTCCATATGAATTTAAGGATTTTTCCCACAAGTCTGTGAAGAAGCTCCTGGGGATTTTTATTGTTGTAGAGATCATTTTTATCTTTGGTTAGGTTTGTTCCTAGATATTTTATTATTTTTGAGGCTGTTGTGAGTGGGAAGGTCTTCTTATATTTCTTCTCCTCTTGTTTATTGTTGGTGTAAAGAAAGGTTACTGATTTTTCCAGGTTAATTTTGTATTGTGCCACTTTGTTGAAAGTCTTAATCATTTCTAGAAGTTTTCTTGTGGAGTTTTTAGCATCTCTTATTTAAACATCCTATTGTATCATCTGCCAAAAGAGATAGCTTAACTCCTTCTTTTCTAATTAGTACTCCTTTAATTTCCTTCTCTTGTCTTATTGCCCTAGCAAGCGTTTCAAGCACTATGTTAAAGAGGAGTGGTGATAAGGGGCAGCCTTGCTGGACTCCCCACTTTAAGGGAAATGGCTCCAATTTTTGTCCATTTAGCATAATGTTGGCAGTGGGTTTGCTATACATGGCTTTGATCATACTGAGGAATATCCCCTTTAGTCTCTCTAGGACTTTAAACATGAAGGGATGCTGGATCTTGTCAAAGGCATTTTCTGCATCAATTGAGATGATCGTGTGGTTTTTGTCTTTCAGTCCATTTATGTGTTTTATGATACTTATTGATTTATGTATTTTGAACCATCCCTGTACCTCTAGTATGAATCCAACTTGGTCATGATGGATGATCTTTCAGGGAAGAAATAAAGAGTGAAATAAAAGTATTCATGGAACTGAACAAAAAAGACAATACAACACAGCAAAACTTGTGGAATACTTTAAAAGCAGTCTTGAGAGGGAAATTTATAGCCCTAAGTGCCTACATCAAACAAAACAAAACAGGGAACAAATAAATGATCTAACACTGCAGCTAAAAACACTCAAGAGACAACAACAAATGAACCCTAAATCCAAAAAGACAGGAATAAATCACAAAAATAAGAGCAGAAATCAATAAAATAGAAACAAAGAAAATAATACGTAGAACCAACGAATCCAAAAGCTGGTCCTTTGAAAAGATAAACAAAATACACAGACCTCTAGCCCAGTTAACCAAAATAAAAAAAGAAAGAGCAACTCCAAATCAATAGTATTCATGATGAAAGGGGAAACATCACAACAGACAAAGCAAAGATCCAGACAATCATATGAGAATACTTCACAAACCTATATTCCGCTAAATTTGAAAACCTAAGAGAAATGAATGGATATTTGAAATATTGTGAACCAACAAACCTTAACCAAGAAGAGATTGACAGTTTAAACAGATCCATACTATTTGAGGAAATTGAGGATGTAATAAAAAACCTCCAAACTCAAAAAAAGCCTAGGTCCAGATGGATTCACAGCAGAATTCTATAAACCATTTAAAGAGGTCCTACAACCCTTACTACTCAATCTGTTCAGAAGGACACAAAGGGAATTCTCCCAAATTCCTTCTATGAAGCCAACATCACCCTAATACCAAAACCAGGCAAAGATACAACCAAAAAAAGAAAGCTATAGACCCATCTCATTAATGAACATAGATGCAAAAATTCTCAACGAAATACTTGCAAATCGCATACAGAGTCATTCAACCTTTTATTGGGATTTTGGAGATTGAAGTTAGAATATCTGGCTTGAGAAGTAAGCATGCCCATGTACAAAGCGACATTATGAGCCTTGACCTTTTCAATCCAAACAAAAAGTCTAGCCACACCCTGTATTTCTCTCCAGTACATGCTTTTATTTTATGGAATTGCATCATTTCAGTCTTTAACTCCTCAGTTCTTCCAATCTCAGCAGAATAATAGGATTTTTAAAATAAACTCAATTCAAATGCACAAGTATAATAATGTAGATAGTCCAAAAGTAAAAAGAAAAATAAATAAAAAATGATGTAATCTGGAAAAATAGGAGTTGTTGGATTAGAAAACAGTGTAGAACTCAGAGCAAAGAATTTTAGATATTTCAGAGAGGAATATTATATAATGATAATGTGTTTGAAATAAAAAAATAAATGATGAGGACATTGTTCTCAGAAATTAAAGATAGAAGTAGGCTGAGGGGAAATCCTTCTGCTTTTAGACCATATCATGGGCAGCAGCTGAGGACATGTAAATGTTCTGTATCTGGACTGTGCCCCTGTCCTGTGTCAATATACTGGTTGTGACAGTGTACAAAATTTGGCCAGACTTTTCTTTTTGTGGAAATCGAGATGTGCACAAACAAAATGTGTATTAATATCTACTTCAATTGCATAACAGATTTCCAAATACTTTAAACGCAAAATTGTATTAAAAACAATGATGGTGCTCTCAGAGATCCGTGAAAAGCACTTCATTTTCAGAAAGCTGTTAACTTTTTTTTTTGTCTTTTCTATACAGGGTCTCCCTGTAGCCCCAGCTGTCCTGGAACTCACTCTGTAGACCAGGCTGGCCTTGAACTCACAAAGATCCTCCTTCCTCTGCCTCCCAAGTGCTAGGATCAAAGGCGTGCACCACCACGCCCAGCTAAAGCTGTTAACTTTAATTCAAAACTTTTTTCTACTAGAATATATGCTTGCTTGTAGAGTTCCAATAGAGTTAGCATGATTTTTCCCAATCCATGAAAAGCTTTCAGCTACAACGTTAATGAACACAAAATATAATTAGTAAGTATAATTACATAACAGATATTTAGGTGAACATGAGTATCTGTAGTTTTCACAGTCCTGATGGATTTTTCAGTGAAATTTTAACAAGCAAAGAAGGTACTCCAGGGGTTATATCCCATAAGGCATCACTTCTCAATAACATAGTCTTGCTTTGTATTGACAATACATTGTCATTTGTAGTTATTATTAAGGCCCAGACATCGACAGGCAGTAGTTTTCTTTTTCTATTGATACAGTGATGTTCATTTCTCATTTTATATTAGAAGTGAAAGGTTGGCTATTTGAAGGTATGAATAATTTGCTCCAAATTCATTCATATGTAACTAATGCATGCTAATATTAAAAATATATTGTTAAACAAGGATAACATGAGGCGTCTTTTTAAATAAAGCACAAGTAGGTATTGTAGAGTGTATGTCATTTGTGTAGTGTTCCATAGATTATCAATATCAATATTATCTCAGGCCTTTAGGGATCCAGAATACATGGCATTTCCACTCACCATGTTTCTATTGATGCTATTGTGACCCTCACATCTATTCTGTTATTATATATTATCTATATAATATGTATATATAATTTTCTTTTAAAGGTTATGTTTCATTAACAAAGTTCATATATCTGCCCTTAACAAAGATAACAAACACACTGGAGTTCAAAAATATGATTAGATATGGTTCATACTATGGATTGTTTTCTTTGTCATCCAGTTCATCTATAATATTATTTAAGCATGTATGTTATTAATGAGAGGTTGCAAACTTTATATACCCCTATATGACAGGAAAATAAAAGGAGAATTATAGAAAGAGGAAGGGGAATAGTGAGAGGAAGAACACAGGAGAGCCTGAAGGAGGAGAACACTATCAACTTGTAAATTATCTAATTATGAAACAGAAGTCTTTGTAATGTGATCGTTTCCCAAGAATGTTATAAAATAAGAGGACAATAAACTGATGTGGATCACTGAAAATACACACACACACACACACACACACACAAATACATCTATGTGTGTGTGTGTTTGTAAAACTGAAACATATAGAGAGACAGAAATATATAGAGTCAGACCCCTTGACACTAAATTCTTTTTTTTATTATTTTATTTATTTATTTTTTATGTGTATGAATGTATTGTCTGCATGCAGGTCTGTGCACCCGTGTCGTGCAATGCCACGGAGGTCAGAAGAGGGTGTCGGATTCCCCTGGAACTGGAGTTCTCCTGGAATTGGAGTTACAGGCGGTTCTTAGCTGCCATGTGGGTTCTGGGGATCGAACCCGGGTCCTCTGCAAGAGCGGCTGGCGCTCTTAACCGCTAGGCCATCCCTCCAGCCTGACACTAAATTCTTGAAAAGGAATTTGTTCCCCCTTTTTAATTGATCTTTACCCCTAACTTAAACAGGCTGACAAAATGAGATACACACAGACAACAGAGTGAATAATCAAATGTTTCTAAGTATTATAGTCCATGGATCACTGAATATTTATTGTGAAGTACTTAATGGAATTTTATGTGAAAATATTTCCATACCAGTTTGTAAGTAGTGTCTGTTTTATCATTTATATTATATATTCATTGTGAAATATGATGGAAGTAACAATATATAATTCCATTCTAACAGGAGCACATTTTTCTTGAGGTGGGCACCTTTCCCTGTAATACATGGAACATAGAAACGACACACTGGTAACAGAATTCCTTCTCTTGGGCTTGACAGAAGATGCTACAATTTGTGTCCTTCTATTTGTTGTGTTTCTAGGAGTGTATTTGATCACCTTAATGGGCAATGTGAGCATAATCACATTAATCAGAAGCAGTCCTCAGCTTCACACCCCCATGTACTTTTTCCTCAGCCATTTGGCCCTTGTAGACATTGGATACTCCACCTCAGTCACACCCATTATGCTTGGGGGTTTTCTCAGGAAAGAAACCTTAATCCCTGTGTATGGCTGTGTGGCACAACTCTGTTTTGCTGTGACTTTTGGAACAACTGAAAGTTTCATGCTGGCTGCCATGGCCTATGACCGCTATGTGGCCATCTGTTCACCCCTGCTCTACTCCACCCAGATGTCCTCCAGAGTCTGCATCCTCCTAGTGGGGGCTTCCTACCTGGGTGGATATGTGAATGCTTGGACATTTACTGGTTGTTTGTTAAATATGACCTTTTGTGGACCAAATAAAGTTAATCACTTTTTCTGTGACTATTCACCACTTTTGGCGCTTTCTTGTTTTCATGACTTTTCTTTTGAAGTAATTCCAGTGATCTCTTCTGGCTCCATCATTGTGGCTACTGTGTTCATTATTGCTCTGTCTTATGTCTACATCCTTCTCTCACTCCTGAAGATGCGCTCCATTGAGGGACGCCAGAAGGCCTTCTCGACCTGCACCTCCCACCTCACTGCAGTTACTCTGTTCTTTGGGACCCTCACATTCATATATGTGATGCCCAAGTCCAGCTACTCCACTGATCAGAACAAGATAGTGTCTGTTTTCTACATAGTGGTGATCCCCATGTTGAACCCCCTCATCTATAGTCTGAGAAACAAGGATGTTAAAGAGGCGATAAGAAAACTTATGGCTAAAGCTGATTGGTGGTCCTGAAATACATGAATTTATAAACAGTATAATAACATTTGCTTTTCCAGTGAAAGGATCACAGACTAATTAGACTTACAGTTATATTAACATTATATGACCATAAATTTTATCCTATTACTAAAAGTCTTCAGTATGAGAAAGGTGGATTTACTAACATGAAACATGATAATTTTTTCATTATCTTTCCATCAACCACCTTTTTGCATCTGAAAGTGCAAATATTTTCATGTAAAGCCTGTCCTTTAAATGCAGCTTTTAGAATTAAAACTGTGAAATCATCTAGAATTCATAGAAAGAGAATAGCCTTGCTGTTCATAATCTTATTCTGAAGAGAAGCTTTACTGCTCTGCAGCATTCTGGGGTTTCTATAGAGAGGTTTAGGTGGTTGAAAAGCTGCTGTTATCAATGGTACTTTCTTTTTTTTTGATAAACACATATTTACTTTTATTTAGTCCTAAAACACCATGTAACCTGTAGACAGAGTCTGGGCAAAATTGGATACTTGTTGAACTCATGTCAATTAAATATGTATTAATCGAATATACACCCGTGTCCCTCTCCCTCCCCTCCCACCCTTTCTGATTCACCATTTCAGTCAGTTTTCTGACGCAGTCTTTCTGTTGTTGTTCTTTTAAAATGCATAAAGACAACATCATGAACTTTTCAGGTAAATGGATGGAGCTAGAAGAAATTATATTAAGTGAAGTAACACAGTCCCAGAGAAACAAACGATGAATGGTATCCCTCATATGTGGATGCTAGCGCCAATAACCCAATGGTACTCTTTCTATAGCTGAGCCTAAAGCAAGTGACTGGGGGGGGGGATTATTCAAATTCTCCCTCAGCCAGCAGCTCTTGTCTTTTATGATTCTATTGCACTTTACTCCTAAAGGAACCCTTAAAGGACATATGGGTTATGAATTTTGGGAAGACCTCAGGCCTGCAGAGATGAAGAGAGGGATACTATTTACTCAGCTGTTTCAATCATGGGATTTCTATAATGCATACCTCTGTAGTGACTTTTGAACCATTAAATTACTTAAATCCTCTAAGGCTAAAAATTCTTGTTTCTTATACATTATTTCACAGAAATATCACAATGTTGCAAATGCTTTCCCAAAACCAAACATAATAAAACTTTTGGAATTTAAAAATCTTCATATTTTTATTGAGCACATTGGTGTTTATCCAAGTGCTTTTGTAGGAATTCAGTTTTTAAGAAGTAACATTCTAGGGGCTGAAGAGATGGCTCAGTGTTTAAGAGCACCGACTGCTCTTGCAGATGACCTGGGTTTGATTCCCAGCACCCATATGGCAGCTAAGAACCATCTTTAACTCCAGTTCCAGGAGAACTCCAGGTCCAGGGGAATCCGACACCCTCTTCTGACCTCCGTGGCATTGCATGACACGGGTGCACAGACCTACATGTAGACAGTACACTCATACACATAAAAATAAAAAAATAACATTCTACAAACAAACTTTTCCTTGTGAAAATTATAAACTGATGAACTTTAATGCAAGATAAGTTACACGATCCTTTCTATTTCATTGTCAGTAAAGATTCCTTCCACATTCTTTAACAGTAAACGCAATTTCCTTAAGTATTGGAGGCATGGCCCTGGTGCAGCTGACTTCTGAAACTGAGTTTTCAGATGGAGTCACTTAAATTCCACCTCTAGTCTTTCTAATGATGAATTCAATTATCTTCTGTTGAAAGTGATTAGGAGTTGTTAATCTTGTATTCCAACCATTGTGACTAAACTACAGAAGGGGGTTGATTTAGGGCCAAGGACTACATAAATAAATGCCACAAGAATATTTTATATGCTTTGAAAATACCTCATATGAGGTCTGGAGAGATAGCCTAGCGGTTAAGAGCACCGACTGCTCTTGCAGAGGACCCGGGTTCGATTCCCAGCACCCACATGGCGGCTGAGAACCGTCTGTAACTCCAATTCCAGGAGAACTCCAGTTCCAGGGGAATCTGAGACCCTCTTCTGACCTCCGTGGCATTGCACGACACGGTGCACAAACCTACATGCAGACAGTACATTATTCATACACATAAAAATAAATTAAAAAATTAAAAAAAGAAAATACCTCATATGCATGAAAAAGAAAGGTCAAACTTCCACTTGAATGCTTGTTACATAGAGAAATTTCCTTGCTGACATATATGGTATCACAGGATAAAATTTTATTTCCACTAGACCTTAGTAATGAGAAAACAAGAAAGAAAAGCCTAAATGTTTATTTGGTATGGGGAATGATGTAAAAGAATAAATAAGGGAATTCTTTCCCTTTGAACATTTTCAAAAATTCAGTTTCAAATTGTGTCTAGTATGGTTTTGAAGCTTTTATCCCCTTATTCTCAAAAGTACAGTGATTCAGGATAACTCCTTGGGCATGTGAGAATGATGTGGGTGAAGCTGATAGAGGCAGCAAGTTTGGCTCGCCAAGTACATGTCACATGAAATTTTTCCTTGATTTCTCTCAGTCATCCAACATGTGGTTTTTCTCATTGTATTTTTTTTTTTTTTTTGGGTCTTTTCAATACAGGGTATCCCCCACATAGGCCGGGGAAGCCTCAGCTGTCCTGGAATTCGCTGTATAGACCAGGCTGGCCTTGAACTCACAAAGATCTGCCTGCCTCTGTCTCCCAACTGTTAGGATTAGAGGCATGTGCCACCACATCCAGCTCTTCTCATTGTATTCTTAAACAAACCCAATTCTCCTCTATAGATCTTAGGATGGTAGAATTAAGAAGTCCATTTGACACGGTTGTTTCTTATTCTCTGACATGCTTGTTTCTTATTCTCTATATAATTAAGTTGATTTCCTACTTATAGAGAAGGCAGAAAGTAAAATTGAACGTGTCTTACCATGTAGGCTAGCAGAATTGAAACAAAAGAATATATATATAGATATATAATATAATATATAATATATATATAGTATAGTATATTATTTCTGTGTTTGAAGCACAAATTCCAGGAGCAGCAATAGAGAGAAAGGAAAAGACCACACAAGACTTCCGACAAGACTGTGTTTATTCAACCACAGTGAGGGAGAGCAGGCCTCCTACATGCTGGGAACAGTGTACTTTCCAGGAAACTGAACAAAGGCTTTGTAGCATGGGTGAGGGGCTTAGATATATACAAGTTAAAACAGCTGCCAAGGGTACGTACAGGTTAGAGATTACTTAGAATTATGGTTCTAATTTTCCTTTAAGAACCAGGGAATTATGGATTTCTTCTCCCTCAGACAATTTGTTAAAGGATACAGGCTATCTCAACAGTCTTCCCAGGAGAGAGGGAATGTGGGAGATTGATAAGGCCAGCAGCAGTTTCAGAGGTCTTCTGCTTTTCTGTACCTGTGGCAGACTAGGTCTGTAAAGGGGTATCCAGATAATGAAGGAAGTCAGAAAAAAAAAAGAGAGATGTAACAGCATAGGTTAAGTATGCATAGCCCAGGAAAATAACTTAAAATAATTCTTTAGGTTTGTTTTAGGTGAATGCTGCTGAATTATAAATAAAAGTAGCTTATTGCAGCTCTCCACAAAAGCAAAGAGCTGGAACCAACCCAAGTGCTTCTCAACTGATGAGTGGATAGAGAAAATGTGGTACATCTTCACAATGGAGTTCTATGCAGTGGTAAAGAAAGATGACATCATGAACTTTGCAGGTAAATGGATGAAACTAGAAGATATAATGTTAAGTGAAGTCCCAGAAAAAACAATGAATTGTATCCCTCATCTGTGGATGCTAGCACCAAGTACCTAGTTGTAAGGCAAACTGAGCAATGTTAATGTTATAGTCCTTGTGATCTGAAAACAACTGTGTACTTATATTGTGAATCCCTTAGCAGGTTCTAGAATTAACCTATTATTTATTTTTTAAAAAGTAGTTTCTTGTGTTTCTCATCCACTCATACTTGATTTATAGTTTTCAGCAGGAAGGGAAGGGGCCATTTCATACAAATATGCCTGGTCTGGGGCTGGAGAGATAGCCTAGCGGTTAAGAGCACCGACTGCTCTTACAGAGGACCCGGGTTTGATCCCCAGCACCCACATGGCTGCCGAGAATCGTCTGAAACTCCAACTCCAGGAGAACTCCAGTTCCAGGGAAATCCGACGCCCTCTTCTGACCTCCGCGGCATTGCACGACATGGGTGCACAAACTTGCATGCAATCAGTACATTCATACACATACAGAAATAAATAAAATTAAAAAAAAAAACAACAACAAAAAACCCAAATATGCCTGGTCTACAGAGTGAGTTCCAGGACAGCTGGGGCTACAGGGAGACCCTGTCTCAAAAAGACAAAAAAATATTGACAGGAAGTAAGCTGATCTGGATTTAGACTAAGCTCACCGAAGCTGTTTCCCTTCTGTACTGTTCCATCTGCTTCAGTGAGGTAAATCCTAGCTCCTCTTGAGCCCAATTATCTTGTTATGGGCAGAAGAAAGTACCAGAAGTAACACTTGCATAATACAGAGAAATATAAAAGGCAGTTTTAGAAGGTACAGGTAACCCAAATGCCTCCCTGTATCCATTTAATCTAATACTGTAACTGGAGGTGCAGAACAAGCCAGAGGAATGGACTAGAAATTTTGGCTTCACTAGTAATTATTATAACAACCCTGTATTTCTAAAAACCTTTCATACCTTCAATAACCTTGCTTAAAAGTCCTCATTATCCCTTCTCTTCTGCAAATATCCAGCCACCTTAATCTTTATACATCTCTTTATTAAAATATCTGTATTTGATATACTTTTATCCACCTCTTAACCCTTTTATTTTTTATTGATACTCTGAGGCATAATGGTATTTACAAACCATTTACCATTTGTTGTGAAAATTTCTTAAGTAAATAATTTTTACTTTTTATATAGAGATAAACAATTATCTCAAACATACTATTATAATGTCTGAAATGTGAGATGTCCTTGATAGCTTTGAAGCATATTTTTATTTATTTATTTTTAATTTTTTTAATTAATTTTATTTCTGTATGTGTATGAATGTACCGTCTGCATGCAAGTATGCGCACCCGTGTCGTGCAATGCCGCTGAGGTCAGAAGAGGGTGTCAGATTCCCTTGGAACTGGAGTTCTCTTGGAATTGGAGTTTCAGACGGTTCTCGGCCGCCATGTGGGTGCTAGGGATCGAACCCAGGTCCTCTGCAAGAGCGGTCGGCGCTCTTAACCACTAGGCCATCGCTCCAGCCCCGAGGCATATTTTTAAATGATCAATTTTCTTTTTAAATATTTTGAGATTTTTTTTCATATAAGCTTGCACAGAGATAAATTATACCCTGAAGCAGAAGTAATCCTCACTTGAAATTAACTTGTATCTTTAATAGTTGGAACCATGTTGTAGAACTAGAATTAGGATAAGGATCAAAGAGATGATATTTGGATCTGAAAAAATATTTTAGGATCAATTTCACAGTTATAGTTTATATGAAACTTTACTTATAAGTCAATTTGATATGAAATAAATTCATTTTAAAAGATATAAACTAATGTAGACCATGCATATTACTTAATTATATATTATATATTTTACCATCCAAGATGTGTTGTAATTAACCAACCCCTTTTGTTGAGCTTTAGTTTTTTTCTATTCTTGGTTCAACCCCCCTGATTTTCCCGGCCCCCCACCATGGATCCCAGTTAAGACCTCTGTTCATCTGGGCTAACTGTGTGGGCCTTACCACTCCCACGGCAAGTCCCCTGGGAGCTTTAACATCCTCATAGACTATAATCTGTACTGTAGACATAGAACTTGAGATCTGAGTAAAGAGACCAAAAGAAAAATAGAGAGTCGTTTGTTGTTTGGCCTGGCTTCAAGTCTTACTGGCAAATTCATCTACTCTGTGGCTGCCACTGATTTTGCAATCCTTAAAGACATGAGACACAACTTTGTAACCTTCCAGTTGTGGACCCTGAGGGCTCATATCTCTCCAAAATCCTTCAAACCTCCAATGCCAGATGGGACTACTGAGAACCCAGCTTTTGGACTTAAACAGCTAAGGAGATGTCAGCCTGGTCAGAATATAAACTGTCCATTGTTGGCCTCCCAGGCTGTATCATGGAGGCCCAGTGCAGGGGGATAAGGACAGGAGGTGTTGCTTACTGGACCTCATTTTGGGGGACCAGGGGAGGGAAAAACCCCCATGTGGAGCAAAAGTGCAAGATTGATAGTTGTTTGGTATTGGCAAGGAGGAACTTTTGAGCACTTTCTTAAGAAAACATGAACAACTTTTAGGGGAAGAAAAAATACTACAATTCAAGTAAGATGTGTATGTAGGTTCTGTATAGATGTTATGTAGATATGTATATATAAAAATATGGTATATATATTATATATACATAGTTTATATATACATAGTTTATATATACTTATAGAATATACTTATATATAACTATAATAATATATATATATATATCTATATATCTAGATATATAGCGTCGCAATCCGATTAGGCGCGCCAACCCCAACGTCGGAAAAAAAAACTCTGAGCAAGACTCAGACCCGCTACGATAATGTCTGACCAACGTGCAGGACTGGGGAGGGGCCATGGACCGGGCAGCGCTTCTAGATTCCCTGGAGAAATGATGTAATGACCTCGGGCACCAGTTTCCTCATCACACCCTTCTTTCCTCTTCACCCCGGACCAACAGCCAACCCAAACCCATCCCACTGGTCCTCTCAGCCATAGGCTATTTGTCCCCAGTGTCTAATAAAAAAATTATTTCTATTAAAAAAGAACAAAAAGCAAACCAAAACCATAAAATGGTACTTAAGAAATAGGATATTTTTAAAGTGTATCTGGAAGAATGGGAAAGAGATATTAAGAACTAGAAAAGTGTTCAAAGATGCTTCCAAGAACAATAAGTTTAGAGTATACAACTCTAGTGCCAGAGATGTGATACCTTCCATGTGAGTTGTTGGCAATGGAGGCCCCTGAAGCCCTATGGCATTGAGGCTATTGCCCCTCTGTGGGCTGTTTGCTGTGAACCTGATCTTAAGTCACTATTGCTGAAGGCAACATATGCTTTGGCACCAGGACATGGAGAAACCTTCCTGGGAGTGAGCTGAAGCTCCCTCTGTGCTAGCTGGGTCTTACTGTGATGCAAAGTATTATGAAAGCTGCTGGGAGAAAATTGTCACCAACAGTCCTACTCACCACCATGCCAGGAAAACTATCCCTACTGGTCTAATAGTGGAATGATTGTGAAGGGTGCAGACCATAGCTTTCTTTATTTGAATTAAAGGCCATGCAAAACTAGGGAACTTACCTCTACTACTATAATCCAAGGAAAAAGCCCATGGGTAACAGGTCATTGGCCCAAATGGGGAAGCAAATGACATTGTTTTGTTACAATGGATGTGGCCTGCTTATAAATTTGTCATCTAGACATTTGGGTTACTGACGTATATTATTCTCTAATATTCTTTTTCCCCTAGAACAGCATACAGGAGAGATTCATAAATGGACAGCTGTTAAGAAGTGATTGTTCCTATGTCATAGTGGCTCAATACTCAGTTGGAGATGGAGAAAAAGAATCATCCACTGATATTACTCTCTCCCATTCTCTAGGAAAACTCCAAAAGGGAAGAAAAATATCAGTACTATAGAAGATGTGGAGTACTATGTACTTATTTTCTCCAAATTGAAGCATTGCCACCTGTAGGGAAAAAAGGAGTCCCATAAATCTCAGGAAGTAAAACAGTGTTACAAAGCTTAGGATGTATCCAAAAGTTCTAACATTCTGGAAGCTCTTGAAGCAACATTCATAAGGCCTTTCTCAAATACAGGATAAGCTGAATATATGCAGCAGAAAGATTCAGTGTCCAAACTATCTAAAAGCTCCTTAGGGAGTCCCAGGGATACAGTCAGCATGAATCCTCACTCATGCTGGGGTGTGATGTTCAGTGTTGCAGCTGCTTTGAGTCACCCATACTTCTGTAAGTGACCTCACTAAATACACTATTTTTTGGTCTCTTTTTGGTACCCTATTGTGGATGGTTTTGCCCCCTAACACCGTGTTCCTCATTAATAACTAGAAGCATTTAGTGAAGCTTTCCACATCATTTTCAATAGCAACTTTCAGGTGAATATGGCACAGGAGACTTGTTTCTTTAGTTCATCTGACTTTGGATGGAAAAGGACTGTATGGAGGAATTGTGCTTGATGAGAATCAAGATATCTGAATTCCTTTTCAACTTACTCATGATATACTCAGTGTTGGTGCTGTGGTACATATTTGTGGCTGTGAGTGAGGATGTCAATGTACTCTGCAGTGCAGGGAACGTTTCTTCTACTACATTGAAACATGTCTGTATCTGTTGTATTAATTCATTCTCCAGTGTCTTCTCCAGAGGAAATTAAATTTCATAGGACTTCTATTTTCATTAACTTATCTTCAGTGCTTTCTTGGTTTGTTGCTTATAACACATGTTCAGGAAATATTTTTGAAAGGAATGAATGGATGAATTATTTTCCCACATCTACTTGTGAAACCTCACTGTTGACAATATTACAAAGTGTGCATTCTTGCATGACATGGGTGCACAGACCTACATGCAGACAGTACATTCATACATATAAAAATAAAAAAAATGTAAAAGTGTGCATTCTGACAGCCAGTCTGACATGAATCATGATCTGGGTTGAATTTTGATCCATGTATAGGTTTGGGCAGTTAACTTAAATTCAGCCTCCATACTACCATTTTATATATATATATATATAAAACTTTTATATATATATAAAACTTTGCCTACCAAATCATTAAGATAAACTGAGAAAATGGGCTGAGGAAGGAGCATAGTTGTTAGAGTGCTTCCTTAACATGCAGAAACCTCTGAGTTTAACTACCACATACACTGAGTGTGGTATTAGATTTTTGAATCTTAACACTCTAGATATAGGGACATGAAAATTATGAGTTCAATGTTATCCTTAGCTACATAGCAGATTGGAAGTCCATCTAGATCATATAAGGTCATCTGTAAGAGAAAGAGAAATAGAGCTGAGGGAGGGAGAGAGGGAGGGGGAGGGGGAGAGGGAGAGGGAGAGGGAGAGGGAGAGGGAGGGAGAGAGAGAGAGAGAGAGAGAGAGAGAGAGAGAGAGAGAGAGAATATGCCATTAACATTAACCATATGACTTAGCATATAATATTTGGCTCAATTAATTTTTTAACATTTTTAGGATGAATGCTTGTGATTTTCACACAATATACTGTGATGGTTTTTAGATCCCTTCCCCTATCTGTACCTCACCTCACTTCACCCTGCACAATTTAATATACTCTATACTGTCTAATATTTATCCCCCAATTCTCTTCAGTGTAGATCCATCCCATCCAATCGTGTCTGGTTAACCTACCAAGAGTCCCATCCTTGAAAGAGACCATCTCTCCTCCTCCCAGCAGCCATCATTTGCCAAATTTTCCTTAGGCTGGGTTGGAGTTTCTTAGCCACCTCTCCATATCTATATAGGAATTTTGTTGGGTTTTAGCTTGCACAGTACTTGTTGTGAACTCATATGAGTAACTGACCAGATGCCTGGAAAACTCTGTTTCCCTGTGGTCATCCATCACTTCTTATTCTTCCAATCTTTCTGCGCCCTCTTCTGCAATGATCCTTGAGCCTTGGAAAGCAAAAGTTTAATACATGTGTACTATTCATGGATAGCACTCTGCAGCCTCTTTCTATGCATTTGGGCAGTTGTATCTGTATAAAACTCTATCTACTGTATAAGGAAATTTCTAGTGACCCTATTACTGAAGACAGGACATACTTAGGATACAGGATTTAGAGCAATGGAGCTGGAACTGACCTAGAAGCTGCTGTACCTGAAAGCTACTTCTTATAGCTTTGGAGAACATTGTTCTAGCTGCTAAGTGAGAACATCAGTCTGTATGTAGCCTTTCGATGTTCTTCCTCCCTTTGACCAGAGCCAGGAGTTTCCAGGGACTGCAAGTTCCTGGGGTTGCTTGGGCTAGCTGGTCAGCAACCCTGGTCTTAGCTCTGGAAGGGAAGGGGAGAGAGGGGTACTGGAGAATCTGGAGAGGAAAGAAGGAACAAGGAAAGAACAGACTCAAAAATGAGGACAGAAGAAATTCTATGGAGGAATATCTCAACTTTACTTTTACAAGCCAGGGTATTTACACTGGACCTTGAGGTGTGACTGGGGGTTGGGGAATACAGGAATTTACACCATAAACTCCAGATCACTACAGAAATGTGACAATGTTTCCTGCAAAGCACTGAAGACAGTGGCGCCAGACAGGTTCCAAAAGCAAACAGGAAATCAGCAAGACTCTGGCCTGAGAGCTGGAGGTTGCCAGCTGATTTCCTAAGTGCTTCTGCCAAACAGAATCCCCACATCGGTCGGTGGTCCAGCCCTAGCTTCATAGTCTAATAATCACATCAATGACTGGCATGGTAAGCCACACTAGTGCAGAAGTGACACTTTTATCTTGGGGTAATCAGCAGCTAACTGATTGGATTTAAAGACCAGTAAGTAGTAGAAAACTCAAATGTGCCACTGTAAATCTAGCCAAATACACATGGAGAGGTCATAGATCTTAGAGAAAACCCCAAGGCTTTCACAACTCTAGACAAATGCAATTTCTTAGCATGTGCAAAATATAAATCTTAATATTTACAGATGAGCATCCCAGTAACCACCCATCAATGAAGCTTCTTTTTCAATAGACTTAGATTACTACAGAATTTCACAACTGCTCATACACGGACACTGTCTGTGAACTGCCTAAACCTAAACGGCACATCTAGGATATAACCGCTATACCTATGGATCACAGAACATAGAACAAGGGATAAAGAGAATACTACTCCATCCTTCAGTTATCATCAATGAAGCTCCCTTATGCAAAGAGGACAAGGAACACAAAAGGTCACAAATAGCCAAAACACTGTGAATAAGAGTCTACAGAATGTGTGTAGTTGGACATGACTCCTCTATTAAACTCCACCCACCAGGCCTCAGAGATGACTATAGAAGAGAGGGTGGAAAGATTATAAGATTCAGGGAGGAGGTGCATTGCCATATGGAAAAAGGTCTCTACAAACTCCTGGGACCGTGCTCATATGATTCTATAACAATGGTATCAGCATTCAAAAGACCCGGGCAAACTTAAGCAGATGAAAGCCTAATACAGAACCGTGGAAATGGACAGAAGTGTCCAATCTTAGTTGAAAAATTATGGAAACTGATTTCTGACGGTTAAGGAAAAGCTGATCTTAAAGGAAGGGATGCTAGACAGGCTAACTAGACCCCAGTAGATGAGCTTGCACTGAAGGACTTCTGAAGACCCTATTTTGACATGATAGGCCTTAACACAAATGAGAGAATGTATAAATTCCAGTGGGGCGGCCATGGGAAAGTATCAATTGGGAGCAGGGATAAAGTTGATTATAATGTTATGTTATGAAATACACAAAAACTCAATAAACATTTCCAAAACTGAAAACTTCTTGTGAATACATGTATATAACAATAAGTCTATAGGAGTCAGCTTAATACAATAGATAAATATTTTTTAAGGTTTTGTGAGAGCTTTAATGGCACAAAATGTTTATAGCTACAAGTTATACAAGTATTGTAAACTGTATATAATGATACAAAGTGCTAACTAAATAGATGGATAAAGAATGGTGCATGATCACTTTGGCTCAGTTAATTCCAATCATTGCAACTGGTTCACTTAGAGATTACTGCCCAAGTCTTCCATTTCCACTGCAATCGGGTAACTTGTCCCAGTTTTCATTGTGCAAGTTTGTGCTATTTTCCTCTTGATTTAGAAAGTTAGTCTTAGGCTCTCCCCTTCCCCTATGTCCTGTGAGCTGAGTAGCTTCAGGTTCCTAAGCCTGATATCAAATGTCATTTATTTTAAATATTCCTTTATTTAAAATATTTTGCACGTATATGTTTTGTGGTGTGCGTGTGTGTGTGTGTGTGTGTATTTTCATATAAATTTGGTTGCTTGCTTGCCGCAGTACACATGTGGAAATCAAATGATAATTTGGGTTTCAGCTCTGATCTTCCACTTTTTTAGGATATTTTCTCTTGTTCACTGCTCTCTATTTCAGGCCAGTTGACAAGTGACTGTCCAGTGATTCTCCTGTCTCTGCTTCCCATCTTCCAGTAATGATAGCAGGAATTTTGTCCCCAATCTAAAAGTTGATTATGGTATTATGCTCAATGCTCGACTACTTGTGTACAGGTGGGCATGCCGTTGAACTTTATGAAATTAAGATTAGAAAGAGAGTTGGACTGATTTTCAGGATAAAGATCACTGCTTCTACCATTCTGCCTTATAACACATAAACCAAAATATTTGTCACTGTCTGAGGTAGGAATTATGAGATGTTATTTCCATCTGCACTTTTCTACACAATGATATTTGATACCTATGCACAAATGGTGCATAGGTTAAATAATTATTTAAAATGTGACTTTGTATCACATCCTTCCTTATATTCACCAAACTACCAGAGTGTCTTACAAATCAATCATTACAAAACACTCCTAAAATAAATGGGGATTGAATAGCAGAAGCCACAATGGTCCTATTTTATACTGGGCTTGATAGCTTAGATTCTCGTCTGCAATACAAAATACACATGGATTGAATATTTATATGGGGCCTCCGAAACCCATGCAGTCCCTGACGTGTCGGGGAGGAGCCATTTGAGGAGCTCATGGGCTGTGGAGGGAAGCAGAGCAGAGAGGCTGGGGGGCCTGGCCAGGCTAGCAGAGCGGACATGGCGGCCTAGCAGCAGCGAACATGTGCTTCTGACACAATGGAGGCTTTCTTGATCATGGATGGTGAAGCTATACCAGACTTTTTAAGTTTAAAGGAAGAAACTGCTTATTGGAAGGAACTTTCCTTGAAGTATAAGCAAAGCTTCCAGGAAGCTCGGGATGATCTAGCTGAATTCCAGGAAGGAAGCACAGAATTAGAAGCAGAGTTGGAGGCACAATTAGTACAGGCTGAACAAAGAAATAGAGACCTGCAAGCTGACAACCAGAGACTGAAGTATGAAGTGGGGGCGTTAAAGGAGAAATTAGAATATCAGTATGCACAGAGCTACAAACAGGTCTCAGTGTTAGAAGATGATTTAAGTCAGACTCAGGCCATTAAGGAGCAATTGCATAAGTATGTGAGAGAGCTGGAGCAGACCAACAATGACCTGGAGCGAGAAAAAAGGGCTGCAACAGTATCACTGGAAGACTCTGAACAAAGGCTAAATCCGGCCATTGAACGAAATGCAGTTTTAGAAAGTGAACTTGATGAAAACGAATCTTTGTTGGTGTCTGTACAGAGGTTAAAGGATGAAGCAAGAGATTTAAGGCAAGAGCTAGCAGTTCGGGAACAACAGGAAGTGACCCGAAAGTCAGCGCCCAGTTCTCCAACTCTAGTCTGTGAGAAGATGGACTCTGCTGTCCACGTTTCACTTTCCTTGCCAGCGACTCCTGTTGGTAAAGGAATGGTAAACAGTTTTCCTTCACCAAAAACTATACCAAATGGTTTTGGAACCAGTCAACTTACTCCTTCTGCTAGGATATCAACACTAAACATTGTGGGTGATCTCTTACGGAAAGTAGGGGCTTTAGAATCCAAATTAGCAGCTTGCAAGAATTTTGCGAAGGACCAACCATCACGAAAATCCTATGTTGCAGGGAACGTTAACTGTGGGGTGATAAATAGCAATGCACCAAGTTCTCACGATCAGGGCACACATCTTTTTTCGATAAAGGGTCAGTAAATGGCTTTGACTGAGCTCCTCCTCCTCTTGGTCTGGGATCCCTGCGCCTATCCTCAGCACCCGGTATGCTGCCTCTCAGTGTTCGAGTGCCCGGCGTCCAGGTGGGGGCCCTTGCCCTCCTCCAGCACCCCAGGATACCTACGCCTCGCCCCTCGGTGCCTGGGTCCAGCCCTGTGCCTCTCCGTCTGCCTCTCCACCGGTGGCAGAGGGCAGGCTGCATGCAGTGGCGGCTGCTGGGCCCTGCCCAGCCCCAGGACTCTGTGCTATATCAATACTGGCTATTTTCTCTTCTCGCCTTAGTGCCGTTGGTTTCACATGATTGCACTTTTGTGGGTCACAGGTGATACATATGTGTATTACTCAGTCACTGGCTGTGGAGTTCCTATTCATCATATCTGCCTCATAGCCCCCACTGTGCTGTGCTAGTAGAATTTAGTTGTGTTTAGGACATTGCAGGTCTCTAGTTCTCCCTCAATCAGGTTGACGTGTTTCCTTCTAAGCTCCTGCCCAAGCATCTTTAATGCTCATAATTATGTGTCCTCTAGTCTCAGTCCTTCAGTTCAGGTCTGTTTCTGGCAGAGTTCGGAAGGTTCCTGAACTAGGCAGTGTTGTCTGTACCTTCTGACTTGATGTAAGCAGTTCGTTCATTCCGTAGGCTTGCTTCTCAAAGCAGGGAGATGCCTGTCTGAGCCGCAGGAGGCAGGAGCTTCTGGAGGAAAGTGCCTGGGCCTTTCAGGACTGGGGCTTTGTGATGCCCGAACCTCCGTGTGACTCAGACTCAGGGGAGGCAGGTGACAGCCTCCTTGCCAGCTTTCTGGTCCCCTCGTTCAATGACATCTCAGAGCACTTTTGTTTTCTCTTCTGAAGGTCGTCCAGTTGCATTGGGAAGGGATGAGGGGCCTCGCTTTGGGGCTGGCTGGTGCCAGCTCTTGGAGGCAGACTGGCCAGAAGTGGTTGTCCCTTGCATCCTTTATTATTCTCATGCTGCACTTACTGTTTACATTTGTTTTATTGTATATAGGTTTGTAAACATTATTGCCTAAGATATTTGTATATAACTTGGGCTTTGTAGCTTTTATTTATTCAGACTCATATAGCATGTTAGTGACTTATGATGGCGTCCTACTCTGGGCAGCCCAAATATCTTTTAATGTGGAAACAATAAATTTCACAGAACAAAAAAAAAGAAAAAAAGAAAAGAATATTTACATGAGATAATTTGTTATCATGTGGTTTCCATAATTATCAAGTGAAAGTCCACTGGATTTAGATTTATAAAGGATCCTTGAAACTGAAAGTCCTTGAAAATTAGTTGTTTGTGCTTAGGGCTCATCTGGGAATGAGTTAATGAGCCCCGGTGATTTAAATTCACATTTGGATCCAGATACCTTTCAGAGACTGATCCTAACTGATAAACAGTGATAGGAGGAAATAGCTGAGCAGCTATAAAATCATAACAACCGTGACTTTCCTACTCTATAATGAATTCTAATTTCAAGAGGTAAGATTTGGCTTCTTGGGTAAATTGAGAATAAATATGTATTTATGACCCATAGCTGAGAAAGAAGTCTGGTAGTATCAAGCACTCTGGTACCATAAAGGAGAAAAAAAGAGCTTTTGTTCAATTAATTTATATTTCAGAAGTTAAATTCTTCTGAATAGTCAGGCTTAAAACTTGGTTTTCAGAGATTCTGTATTTCTCTCCCTACTGTAAGATCAGCAACTAACAGAGATTTTAAAGGTGTATAAATTTACCACTTAGGCCAAATGCTAATAAATGGATGAGCTTTGAAGTGCTTTGATGGCTTACTGTTAGTGAATATCTTTTGTAAAGATCTACCATATTCATTGACCAAATGGTTGAACATCACAGGCTTCAGACATTGTGGAAAACATAAGGATATGAATAAAGCCAGATGTCTCAGGAGACGTAGGTTAAACTACTTGTACTGGGTGGTCCTGGGTAAGTCTAATGTTCTGGTGAATATTTATTCTTGTAAACTTTGTTGAAAACTACAGTATATCATTCTGCCCATCTTCATTTAGAAACAATATTATGTTAGAAATTTGGCATGTCTGAGTAAATGAATGCTAATAATAGTGTTCTAAACATTATTCATATTTTATATGATTATTGCATTGATATTTCAAGTAACATTAGAATAATAGTTTAATTAGAAATATATACAATGATGAAAGATTTTACTCTAGATTTTAATGTGCAATTCTATTTCTTTTCAGTTGCAGTGAGGATATTTATTTGTCATTTTAAAATTGATTAAGATAGCCAGGTGTGGTGGTGCATGCCTTTAATCCCAGTACTCAGGAGGCAGAGGAAGTGGGATCTCTATGAGTTCAAGGCCAACCTGGTCTACATAGTGGGTTCCAGGACAGCTTGGGTTACAGGGAGAGCCTGTGTCAGAAAACACACAAAAAAATGATTAATACATAGGCTTACTTCCCTGATAGCTTTCATGACCAATGTCACCATCCAATGACCTATTGTATATATCAATCATCAGAAAGCTAGAAAGCATTGTTGTCCATATCAAATATCCATGTGCTTTCAACTTCATTTTAAATTTCCATATGAAGTATAGGTTCTATAAAGAGTTGACTGAGATCTTCCCATTGTTAATTCTAACTCCATCATTTCTTCTTCTTTTTAAAAAAATTTTCACTCTTTCTGAGACAGGGTATCCCTGTAGCCCCAGCTGGCATGAAACTTGCCATGTAGACCAGCCTGGCCTTGAACTCACAGAGATCCATCCATCTGTCTTTGTCTCCCAAGTGCTGGAATAAAAGACCTGCAACCACCACGCCCCACCATAATTTCTTATGTAATATTAAATTACTTAACATTTTCAAATTATTTCTTCAGTTATAAAATGGAAATGATTAATGTACTTAATACTATTCCATAGGCCTAGAAACAGAATTATACATGTATTTTTAAATTTTTATTTATTTTTGTATGTGTTTGAATGTACTGTTTGCATGTAGGTTTTTGCACTCCTGTCCTGCAATGCCCTGGAGGTCAGAAGAGGGTGTCGGATTCCCCTGGAACTGGAGTTAAATACAGTTCTCAGCCACCATGTGGGTGCTGCGGATTGAACCTTGATCCTCTGCAAGAGCGGTTGGCATTCTTAACCACTAGGCCATCTCTCCAGCCCCAGTACATGTATTTTTTAATTCTGTGCTGGTGATAAGTAAGCATTCAATAAAAGTTAGTGGTTACTTAAGTCTTCATTAAATAATTCTGTGTTTGTATATGTTGACTATTATACTTATAACCACATGGTTATTTTCAAGAGAATCATATTTTCCATTAATTTCTTTATGTATTCATGTGGGCAGAGAGAAATGAGGCATGAGATAGTCACAGGACACATATGGACATGAGAGGACAATGTAAAGGAGTAAGTTCTCATCCTCTCCTGAAATGATATAGATTGCATTGATGGAACTATGGTTTTCAGGCATGGTGATAGTGAAGTCACCAGGTGAGCCATTATTCAGGCTTCTCACCATTTTAAATCCTTAGCTTTAAAGGCACTTAAATCTTTTTTATGATAAATAAATAAGTTACACATTATTTGAAGAAAATTTGTTAGAATTTCTATTTTAAGATTTTATGACAAAATGAATACATAAAAATACATAAACAAAGACTTGAGAGTAAATCATCAATTCTACATACAAACTTTGTCAGAATGATACGTTTATAATAACATGTATATATGTATACATATATTCAACAAATATATGTATTTGTTAAAAGAAATGCAGCTATATAGTTACAAATTCCTTCATGTCTTGATTTCAGCTCTGTTCTGGCAACAGCCATACTATCCCATGGCTCTTCTGGTGAATGGGAACCACAGTGCAGTGGTGACAGAGTTCATTTTATTGGGATTAACAAACGACCAAGTCCTTCGAGTCTTCCTCTCTTCATCATCATCCTATGCATCTACTTGGTGACCCTGTCTGGAAACCTCCCACAATCCTTCTAATCAGAGTCTCTCCTCAGCTCCATCACCCGATGTATATTTTTTTGACCTATTTGGCTTCTGCTGACATAGGCTATTCATCTTCTGTCACACCCAATATGCTTGTCAACTTCCTGGTGGAAAGAAACACAATCTCCTACCTTGGATGTGGTGTTCAGCTTGGCTTAGCAGCCTTTTTTGGGCCAGTTGAATGCTACCTTCTGGCTGCCATGGCTTATGGTCGATTTGTGGCAATCTGTAGCCCACTGCTCTATTCAACAAAAATGTCCACACAAATGTGTAACGAGTTGGTTGTAGGATCTTATATAGGTGGTTTTCTTAATGCATTCTCCTTTACCTTTTCCTTCTTTTCTTTTCTCTTCTGTGGACCAAATAGAATCAATCACTTTTTCTGTGATTTTCCTCCTTTAGTTGAACTTTGCTGTTCTGATGTCAGCGTCTTTGTAATTATTACCTCATTTTCTGTAGGCACCGTTACTGTGATCACATTGTTAGTCATTGCTGTTTCCTACACCTACATCCTCATCACCATCCTGAACATGCCCTCCACTGAGGGCCGCCAGAAGGCCTTCTCCACCTGCACCTCCTACCTCACTGCAGTCACTCTGTTCTATGGGACTGTCACATTCATTTATGTGATGCCCAAGTCCAGCTACTCCATGGACCAGAACAAGGTGGTGTCTGTGTTCTACATGGTGGTGATTCCCATGTTGAATCCCCTCATATATAGTCGCAAGAGTAATGAGATCAAGAATGCTTTGAAGAAACAGCTTAGTAATAAAATATTTTCTAACAGACATCTTTCTTTTTATAGGATTTAATTTAGAAATGCTAATTATCCTAGACCTATTGAAAATCGTCTCATGGTTGGTGAGATATCACATTAGTGATTTGCCCATATTTCCTTAACAGCATCCATAAATATAGTCTTTAAAAACAGAAATCTAAGTGATTAAATCTGTTTCATTTTTTATAATGAGTCCATCAGTTTCAGAATAAAATCCAGACACTGTTCCATCACTCATGGTTCACTCTGACCTGCTCTTCACTTTTTAAGACTTTGTAGATCTCTGCCCCTTCTTACTCTTTACCAACGTATCTTTCTAAACTTAAGCTCCAATATCACCTGTCCCATGTGGATTTTATTGTCATACTACCTAAGCAAACAGCAGCCACACCACCACAACTACACTTTACCTGTCAGATGTACTTATTGTACAACATCATGTCATAATTTATTAAAGATGATTGGTTTTTTTAGTGTCCTCTCCACTGAAGGCTCAATATTATGAGTATTCTGTTATTTGTTGATTTATATTCAGTATTTACTTGGTTTCTAGAATACAATAAATATTCAAGAGAATATCTAGGGCATTGAATTGTTAAATGATTATCTCATTTCTGACTGTTAAACCATTCTAAATCTCTGATATAATATTCCAGAAAAACTGAGGTCAGAAAGGTGGGAATAATTTGGTGTCTGATACCACTTACCAGTGTCTCCTAAAATTATTTGCAAATATGTCAAGGATTCTCTTATGTCTTAACAGATAAATTAATGTCTCTTACTAGATACTGACTTATTATTTCTCAATCATCAAAACTTATCTTATGCTTAACAGTTGAACTTCCTGACCCCAGAGATCTGTGATCAGGGTTCATAGGGAGGCTCATTTTGTGTTCAGGAATTCAGAGTTTACAATACTAAATTTCTAAAATCTCATGAAGTAATAGTTACTTGAAGTTTTACTAGAAATTTGGTACTGTTTGTTCAGTGATAAAGACCAAGAGCATACTATAAGGATGGAGAGGTATGAAGCTCTGTTCATANTTGCTGTTTCCTACACCTACATCCTCATCACCATCCTGAACATGCCCTCCACTGAGGGCCGCCAGAAGGCCTTCTCCACCTGCACCTCCTACCTCACTGCAGTCACTCTGTTCTATGGGACTGTCACATTCATTTATGTGATGCTCAAGTCCAGCTACTCCATGGACCAGAACAAGGTGGTGTCTGTGTTCTACATGGTGGTGATTCCCATGTTGAATCCCCTCATATATAGTCTCAAGAGTAATGAGATCAAGAATGCTTTGAAGAAACAGCTTAGTAATAAAATATTTTCTAACAGACATCTTTCTTTTTATAGGATTTAATTTAGAAATGCTTATTATCCTAGACCTATTGAAAATCGTCTCATGGTTGGTGAGATATCACATTAGTGATTTGCCCATATTTCCTTAACAGCATCCATAAATATAGTCTTTAAAAACAGAAATCTAAGTGATTAAATCTGTTTCATTTTTTATAATGAGTCCATCAGTTTCAGAATAAAATCCAGACACTGTTCCATCACTCATGGTTCACTCTGACCTGCTCTTCACTTTTTAAGACTTTGTAGATCTCTGCCCCTTCTTACTCTTTACCAACGTATCTTTCTAAACTTAAGCTCCAATATCACCTGTCCCATGTGGATTTTATTGTCATACTACCTAAGCAAACAGCAGCCACACCACCACAACTACACTTTACCTGTCAGATGTACTTATTGTACAACATCATGTCATAATTTATTAAAGATGATTGGTTTTTTTAGTGTCCTCTCCACTGAAGGCTCAATATTATGAGTATTCTGTTATTTGTTGATTTATATTCAGTATTTACTTGGTTTCTAGAATACAATAAATATTCAAGAGAATATCTAGGGCATTGAATTGTTAAATGATTATCTCATTTCTGACTGTTAAACCATTCTAAATCTCTGATATAATATTCCAGAAAAACTGAGGTCAGAAAGGTGGGAATAATTTGGTGTCTGATACCACTTACCAGTGTCTCCTAAAATTATTTGCAAATATGTCAAGGATTCTCTTATGTCTTAACAGATAAATTAATGTCTCTTACTAGATACTGACTTATTATTTCTCAATCATCAAAACTTATCTTATGCTTAACAGTTGAACTTCCTGACCCCAGAGATCTGTGATCAGGGTTCATAGGGAGGCTCATTTTGTGTTCAGGAATTCAGAGTTTACAATACTAAATTTCTAAAATCTCATGAAGTAATAGTTACTTGAAGTTTTACTAGAAATTTGGTACTGTTTGTTCAGTGATAAAGACCAAGAGCATACTATAAGGATGGAGAGGTATGAAGCTCTGTTCATATGAGTTGTTATGCTGAAGAAACAGGGAAGAGCAAGGTGGCTCAGGGAATAAAAGCATTTGCCTCCAAGTCTGACAACAAGAATTTAACAACTAGAAGGTACATAGTAGAAGCAGAAAAGCAGGTCCACAACCCCAAGTAGTATACACACATGCACATAGACACACACACACACACACACACACAACTGTTGTACTTGGAAATTATTGAAAAGAAGCAGGGTAGTGAGGCCTAGTGGTGCATGCCTGTAATCTCAGCACTCCGGAAGCAGAGACAGGTGGATTTCAGTGAGTTCAAGGCCAGCCTGGTCTACATAATGAGTTACAGGACAGCTGGAGCTACAGGGAGACTCTGTCTCAAAAAGACAAAGAAAGTAAAAAGAAAAGAAGCAGGGTAGACAGAGGTAAAATATCAGTGGATATAGGGTAGAATATAGAGGAGAATGGAGGGCTAGAAGGATGGCTCGGGAATTTAGAACATTTACAGCTCCTGCAGTGGACCTGAGTTTGGTTCCCAACACCCAGATAGCAGCTCAGTTGCCCTCATATAACCTCCACAAGTATGAAGCACACATGCTGTGCATAGACACACATGTATTTTTATTAAGTATGCATTTTCATCTACTGGATGTGACCCACCAACCCTCAATAGGATCTGTAGAATACATTCTGTAAAATTTATACCTTAAAGTTATACATCTAAAAATTTTATTATGTATAAAGGTTAAAATTATATCTGTATAAACTTTTTTCTACAGGATCCAGTCTTAATCAGGTAACTTAAAGATCACAATATATATTTAATCAAGGTTCCTCTACCTTTTTTTTACTAATGTTAGAAATCTTTTCACACATTGGATAGTGATAAACTAAATTACTTATGTTGGTTAAAAATTTGGTCACACTTAAAAGTATATAAACTACAAGTTACTTTTACTTCTAATTCATGCTAAATTTCCCAGTAACAGCCTTGACATTAATGTATATCCAATGTCTTTTTATAATGTTATCTGTAACATGCCTTTTTATCTACAAGATAATTTAGTTTTAAAAGAGAGTATTTCATCTCTTCATCAACAATGAACCTCAAGACATCCATTCCCATATGGGTGTCACACCAACTCTGGCGTCGTCTGTGTAACAACGGACGAGGAGATACGAACCTCACGAGGTTAAGCTCCCTGGTGGTCAGTGACAGAGTACCCGGTCAGGATGCATTACAAAGATGTTATGCTTCATGAGTGTTGGACTTTGTACATTACCTTTTGACACCCCTCCCAAGCTCAGCACAACCTCAGTCCCAGACAAGGGACAGTTAAATATGTTTAAAAACAATTCAGGCAAACAGAAGCCTCATGAACCTAAGTAAAATCATACAGAGATACAACATTTAAAGGCTCCTTTATCCTAAAAGTATATTGTAGACATTACACTAAGTGAGATCATAGGTTAGTTACTAATAATAAAAATGTCCTTCCAAACTTAATAATAATAAAGCTCAGTCCTTTGAGCAGAAAGCTACATCTAATAAAACTAGTAAGATAAAGTTTAGTTACAGTTATACATATTAAAGTGTAACACCTAGTTAAAGGCACTTGCCAGGGATTTCTCCTTTAAGAAAAACACTGTGTAATTTATGGGGGGGCTTAAAGGCCCCTTTTCTCAGTCTTGCAACTTAAATCACAACCTAGAGATAACAAAAAGCCTTGAGAAAGCTCTAGCCCCTGGAAGGATGAGAAAAACACTAATTGGAACTTCAAAAGAAACTAAGACTGCTAATGGCCTGTGATTCTAAGACTACTGTTTTATCACTTATCAAGACAGTGTGAGCAGTAAAAACTTTCATTGATGTACAAATTTATCAAAAAATTGGCCTTGCAGCCCAGGTGCAAGTTGCAAAGGCAATAAGCTCTGTGCTCCCTAGGGTATGCAAATCCCCTGCCTGTCACTTCAACCCTTCCCCCCTCCTGCCTGTTACGCCAGCAGCTTTGCTTGCCGTTTTGCCTGCCTATATAAAAACTTAATTTGATTTCAGTAAAGGTGCACTAGATTCAAAAACTCTCTCTGGTGTCATATTCATTTATTTCGCCTAATCTGTACCCTCCTGTGCAAGACTTTGATTCTCCCACAGGTGAAGGACATCCCGGCTGGGTGGCTTGTGGCATATGGGTATATATGTGGTACTATGGTTTTCAGAAAAAAATATATTTTCTCCTAAAATACAGTAAAATTAATACAATGCCCTTCAAAAAATGGCTTAACTTCTTTCTTACATTAAGAGACATAAAATGTCTTAAAAAGATATTCTATATCTCAAAAACATCTATTCAATATGTATCAGGGCCAGGCACTATGCTGGCTGGGATTTTCCCAACAACCAATTACATCAGTAAATAATATTACAGCTGTCTTTTATTAAACTAAAAATCAGGCCCAATAAATCTACCAGGGCTAAAAAGAGCCATGAATAATTCCATGTACTAAGTTAATATATAACTTTACTTTTCAAACTTAAAATTAAAGGGCCAATCTATGTTATTCTTAAAAAGAACTTTAATAAGCCTCCATCCATTTATCTACTGAAATGATAAATGAGGTATTTCCTGCCTACAGTAATATAAAAATATAGTATCTCTAACCACTTGTGCTAGGCCAGCAGCACAACCTAAAATAATAAATAATGTTTACTTAACCGCCTATGCTCTTACTATTAACATTCCATCATTAAAAGTGCAAAAAGCACCCCTGAAAGCCAAGATTCCAGCTCTGAGATAAGCTATCTGCAGCCACTTTTTACTTCACCTCCAGGCATAATCCACACCTCCTGAGAAACTAAAAGCCAGAGCTGAGTGGCTAACCTCCTGCTGGAAAAAGGACTGAGACAACCTGGGTGCTATCTTCAACAACAGAAATAGCTTACTCCTCTTTCTCACCTGCCCCCTCCCAAAAGCCTGGAGACTGCTGGCTAAAGAAAAAAAAGCATAAAGGAGATAATTGTAACTGAACTTTGTTACATCAATATAGTTACATATACATATCTCTCCAGCCAGGCTTGGGACTTTGGGGATACAAGTAAAAAAAACACCATCTATGTTAAAAGGTGTATCAAGGAATATCTATATGTTTTCATATATAATATAAGTGTATTAGCCACTTTTCTGTTGTTGTGATAAAGCACCATGACCAAGGAACTTATAAAAGGAAGAGTTTATTTGAGCTTACAATTGATGGTTCCAGGGAACTAGAGTCCATTGTAGCAGGAGGCGTGGCAGCTGGATCCGGAGCAGCAAGCCAAGGGTCACATCTCGCAATGAAGACAGGAAGCAGAGCGAGAGCAACTGTAGACCACGAGGCTTGTTAAAACTCACTAAGCCTGCCCCCAATGACATACTTCCCCCAGCATGGCCACACCTTCGAAGACCTCCAAAAACAGTGCCACCAACTGGAGACAAATGTCTGAATACTCCCAGCCTATGGGGGACACTCATTCAAACCACCACATTCCACTCCCTGGCCCCCATAGGCTCCTGACCATATAAAATGCAAAATGCATTTAGTCCAACCTTAAAAGTCCCCATAGTCTTTACCAGTTTCAATGCCATTCAAAAGTC